>CAVOJK010000635.1:0-19507 GCA_963695495.1 Hololepta plana
CACAGCCACGCCTCCTCCGCCTCCTGCCACGGCTCCTGCCACGCCTCCTGCCACAGCCACGCCTCCTCCGCCTCCTGCCACGCCTCCTGCCACGCCTCCTCCGCCTCCTGCCACGCTTCCTGATCTGCGTCCTGCTCCGCCTTCTGCTCCGCCTCCTTTCCGTTCTCCGTCGCCGAAATGCACTTCTTCACTTTTCTGCAAAATCGCGCCCGCCATCTGCTCACGCAACAACGTGTCCACGCTGAGACCGCTGGAGCTTTCTATACGCTTGAGAATAAGTTCAATCCATCGCTCCTTAGCTTCTTTCTCAAGTGCATCTCGCACACCATTTCGTCTCATATCGCGCATGATGGAACGGAGCGCATACTCCATGCACTTTTTCTTCATAGCAGCAATTTTGCAAACTTCGTTCAAATCAGTGATACCAAACTGAGTGGCAATTTTGCGGCTTAAAGGGGGCTTGAACCGATAAAAATCGGATCTGAATGGGAAAGTTGACCCGGTAGCCCTATGAGAGAGCTACCCGGAGAGGTACATTTTATTTTTTGCGTGGGCAGGGGCTACCGTAGACAGCCCTCCGAAGTTTGAATCCCTGATCAGCAAGAGGAGAGAGAGGGCTCCTTTCAGATGGTGAGAATCGATATGATGTCGACATTCAAAAAAAGTTTGAGAATTTCGACCCTCCTCCATCGATGCATTTCTTCTCGGAAAAGATTATTGTGTGGTTCAACTAACAGCAACGTGCCCTGTCGAGTCGAGAATAGTCATGAGGAACGCAGAGCGCAAGACCATTCTCGCCGAAACTCTATCTCAACGAGCCTCATTGCTGTTATTCAAACCACCGAGAAACTTCAACTTTTCTGTTTCTCATTTTCTGAACCTCTATTGTGTTACGAATCATATGATGTCGACATTCAAAAAAGTTTGAGAATTTCGACCCTCCTCCATCGATGCATTTCTTCTCGGAAAAGATTATTGTGTGGTTCAACTAACAGCAACGTGCCCTGTCGAGTCGAGAACAGTCATGAGGAACGCAGAGCGCAAGACCATTCTCGCCGAAACTCTATCTCAACGAGCCTCATTGCTGTTATTCAAACCACCGAGAAACTTTAACTCTTCTGTTTCTCATTTTCTGAACCTCTATTGTGTTACGAATCATATGATGTCGACATTCAAAAAAGTTTGAGAATTTCGACCCTCCTCCATCGATGCATTTCTTCTCGGAAAAGATTATTGTGTGGTTCAACTAACAGCAACGTGCCCTGTCGAGTCGGGAACAGTCATGAGGAACGCAGAGCGCAAGACCATTCTCGCCGAAACTCTATCTCAACGAGCCTCATTGCTGTTATTCAAACCACCGAGAAACTTTAACTCTTCTGTTTCTCATTTTCTGAACCTCTATTGTGTTACGAATCATTTGATGTCGACATTCAAAAAAGTTTTTAGAAATTTCGACGCTCTTCCATCGATGCATTTCTTCTCGGAAAAGATTATTGTGTGGTTCAACTAACAGCAACGTGCCCTGTCGAGTCGAGAACAGTCATGAGGAACGCAGAGCGCAAGACCATTCTCGCCGAAACTCTATCTCAACGAGCCTCATTGCTGTTATTCAAACCACCGAAAAACTTTAACACTTCTGTTTCTCATTTTCTGAACCTATATTGTGTTACGAATCATATGATGTCGACATTCAAAAAAGTTTTTAAAAATTTTGACGCTCCTCCATCGATGCATTTCTTATCGGAAAAGATTATTGTGTGGTTCAACTAACAGCAACGTGCCCTGTCGAGTCGAGAACAGTCATGAGGAACGCAGAGCGCAAGACCATTCTCGCCGAAATTCTATCTCAACGAGCCTCATTGCTGTTATTCAAACCACCGAGAAACTTTAACTCCTCTGTTTCTCATTTTCTGAACCTCTAATGTGTTACGAATCATATAATGTCGACATTCAAAAAAGTTTTTAAAAATTTCGAAGCTCCTCCATCGATGCATTTCTTTTCGGAAAAGATTATTGTGTGGTTCAACTAACAGCAACGTGCCCTGTCGAGTCGAGAACAGTCATGAGGAACGCAGAGCGCAAGACCATTCTCGCCGAAATTCTATCTCAACGAGCCTCATTGCTGTTATTCAAACCACCGAGAAACTTTAACTCTTCTGTTTCTCATTTTCTGAACCTCTATTGTGTTACGAATCATATGATGTCGACACTCAAAAACGTTTTTAAAAATTTTGACGCTCCTCCATCGATGCATTTCTTCTCGGAAAAGATTATTGTGTGGTTCAACTAACAGCAACGTGCCCTGTCGAGTCGAGAACAGTCATGAGGAACGCAGAGCGCAAGACCATTCTCGCCGAAACTCTATCTCAACGAGCCTCATTGCTGTTATTCAAACCACCGAGAAACTTCAACTTTTCTGTTTCTCATTTTCTGAACCTCTATTGTGTTACGAATCATATGATGTCGACATTCAAAAAAGTTTTTGAAAATTTCGACGCTCCTCCATCGATGCATTTCTTCTCGGAAAAGATTATTGTGTGGTTCAACTAACAGCAACGTGCCCTGTCGAGTCGAGAATAGTCATGAGGAACGCAGAGCGCAAGACCATTCTCGCCGAAACTCTATCTCAACGAGCCTCATTGCTGTTATTCAAACCACCGAGAAACTTTAACTCTTCTGTTTCTCATTTTCTGAACCTCTATTGTGTTACGAATCATATGATGTCGACATTCAAAAAAGTTTGAGAATTTCGACCCTCCTCCATCGATGCATTTCTTCTCGGAAAAGATTATTGTGTGGTTCAACTAACAGCAACGTGCCCTGTCGAGTCGGGAACAGTCATGAGGAACGCAGAGCGCAAGACCATTCTCGCCGAAACTCTATCTCAACGAGCCTCATTGCTGTTATTCAAACCACCGAGAAACTTTAACTCTTCTGTTTCTCATTTTCTGAACCTCTATTGTGTTACGAATCATTTGATGTCGACATTCAAAAAAGTTTTTAGAAATTTCGACGCTCTTCCATCGATGCATTTCTTCTCGGAAAAGATTATTGTGTGGTTCAACTAACAGCAACGTGCCCTGTCGAGTCGAGAACAGTCATGAGGAACGCAGAGCGCAAGACCATTCTCGCCGAAACTCTATCTCAACGAGCCTCATTGCTGTTATTCAAACCACCGAGAAACTTTAACTCTTCTGTTTCTCATTTTCTGAACCTCTATTGTGTTACGAATCATTTGATGTCGACATTCAAAAAAGTTTTTAGAAATTTCGACGCTCTTCCATCGATGCATTTCTTATCGGAAAAGATTATTGTGTGGTTCAACTAACAGCAACGTGCCCTGTCGAGTCGAGAACAGTCATGAGGAACGCAGAGCGCAAGACCATTCTCGCCGAAACTCTATCTCAACGAGCCTCATTGCTGTTATTCAAACCACCGAAAAACTTTAACACTTCTGTTTCTCATTTTCTGAACCTATATTGTGTTACGAATCATATGATGTCGACATTCAAAAAAGTTTTTAAAAATTTTGACGCTTCTCCATCGATGCATTTCTTATCGGAAAAGATTATTGTGTGGTTCAACTAACAGCAACGTGCCCTGTCGAGTCGAGAACAGTCATGAGGAACGCAGAGCGCAAGACTATTCTTGCCGAAATTCTTTTTCAACGAGCCTCATTGCTGTTATTCAAACCACCGAGAAACTTTGACTTTTCTGTTTCTCATTTTCTAAACCTCTATTGTGTTACGAATCATATGTTGTCGACATTCAAAAGAGTTTTTAAAAATTTCGATGGTCCTCCATCGATGCATTTCTTTTCGGAAAAGATTATTGTGTGGTTCAACTAACAGCAACGTGCCCTGTCGAGTCGAGAA
Source organism: Hololepta plana (assembly GCA_963695495.1). NCBI lineage: Eukaryota > Metazoa > Arthropoda > Insecta > Coleoptera > Histeridae > Hololepta > Hololepta plana. The sequence goes on from CAVOJK010000635.1 coordinate 3,876, forward strand.
CAGTCATGAGGAACGCAGAGCGCAAGACCATTCTTGCCGAAACTCTATCTCAACGAGCCTCATTGCTGTTATTCAAACCACCGAGAAACTTCAACTTTTCTGTTTCTCATTTTCTGAACCTCTAATGTGTTACGAATCATATAATGTCGACATTCAAAAAAGTTTTTAAAAATTTCGAAGCTCCTCCATCGATGCATTTCTTTTCGGAAAAGATTATTGTGTGGTTCAACTAACAGCAACGTGCCCTGTCGAGTCGAGAACAGTCATGAGGAACGCAGAGCGCAAGACCATTCTCGCCGAAATTCTATCTCAACGAGCCTCATTGCTGTTATTCGAACCACCGAGAAGCTTTAACTCTTCTGTTTCTCATTTTCTGAACCTCTATAGTGTTACGAATCATATGATGTCGACATTCAAAAAGTTTTTAAAAATTTCGACGCTCCTCCATCGATGCATTTCTTCTCGGAAAAGATTATTGTGTGGTTCAACTAACAGCAACGTGCCCTGTCGAGTCGAGAACAGTCATGAGGAACGCAGAGCGCAAGACCATTCTTGCCGAAACTCTATCTCAACGAGCCTCATTGCTGTTATTCAAACCACCGAGAAACTTCAACTTTTCTGTTTCTCATTTTCTGAACCTCTATTGTGTTACGAATCATATGATGTCGACATTCAAAAAAGTTTTTGAAAATTTCGACGCTCCTCCATCGATGCATTTCTTCTCGGAAAAGATTATTGTGTGGTTCAACTAACAGCAACGTGCCCTGTCGAGTCGAGAATAGTCATGAGGAACGCAGAGCGCAAGACCATTCTCGCCGAAACTCTATCTCAACGAGCCTCATTGCTGTTATTCAAACCACCGAGAAACTTCAACTTTTCTGTTTCTCATTTTCTGAACCTCTAATGTGTTACGAATCATATAATGTCGACATTCAAAAAAGTTTTTAAAAATTTCGAAGCTTCTCCATCGATGCATTTCTTTTCGGAAAAGATTATTGTGTGGTTCAACTAACAGCAACGTGCCCTGTCGAGTCGAGAACAGTCATGAGGAACGCAGAGCGCAAGACCATTCTCGCCGAAACTCTATCTCAACGAGCCTCATTGCTGTTATTCAAACCACCGAGAAACTTCAACTTTTCTGTTTCTCATTTTCTGAATCTCTATTGTGTTACGAATCATATGATGTCGACATTCAAAAAAGTTTTTGAAAATTTCGACGCTCCTCAATCGATGCATTTCTTCTCGGAAAAGATTATTGTGTGGTTCAACTAACAGCAACGTGCCCTGTCGAGTCGAGAATAGTCATGAGGAACGCAGAGCGCAAGACCATTCTCGCCGAAACTCTATCTCAACGAGCCTCATTGCTGTTATTCAAACCACCGAGAAACTTTAACTTTTCTGTTTCTCATTTTCTGAACCTCTAATGTGTTACGAATCATATAATGTCGACATTCAAAAAAGTTTTTAAAAATTTCGAAGCTCCTCCATCGATGCATTTCTTTTCGGAAAAGATTATTGTGTGGTTCAACTAACAGCAACGTGCCCTGTCGAGTCGAGAACAGTCATGAGGAACGCAGAGCGCAAGACCATTCTCGCCGAAATTCTATCTCAACGAGCCTCATTGCTGTTATTCGAACCACCGAGAAGCTTTAACTCTTCTGTTTCTCATTTTCTGAACCTCTATAGTGTTACGAATCATATGATGTCGACATTCAAAAAGTTTTTAAAAATTTCGACGCTCCTCCATCGATGCATTTCTTCTCGGAAAAGATTATTGTGTGGTTCAACTAACAGCAACGTGCCCTGTCGAGTCGAGAACAGTCATGAGGAACGCAGAGCGCAAGACCATTCTCGCCGAAACTCTATCTCAATGAGCCTCATTGCTGTTATTCAAACCACCGAGAAACTTTAACTCTTCTGTTTCTCATTTTCTGAACCTCTATTGTGTTACGAATCATATGATGTCGACACTCAAAAACGTTTTTAAAAATTTTGACGCTCCTCCATCGATGCATTTCTTCTCGGAAAAGATTATTGTGTGGTTCAACTAACAGCAACGTGCCCTGTCGAGTCGAGAACAGTCATGAGGAACGCAGAGCGCAAGACCATTCTCGCCGAAATTCTATCTCAACGAGCCTCATTGCTGTTATTCGAACCACCGAGAAGCTTTAACTCTTCTGTTTCTCATTTTCTGAACCTCTATTGTGTTACGAATCATATGATGTCGACACTCAAAAACGTTTTTAAAAATTTTGACGCTCCTCCATCGATGCATTTCTTCTCGGAAAAGATTATTGTGTGGTTCAACTAACAGCAACGTGCCCTGTCGAGTCGAGAACAGTCATGAGGAACGCAGAGCGCAAGACCATTCTCGCCGAAACTCTATCTCAATGAGCCTCATTGCTGTTATTCAAACCACCGAGAAACTTTAACTCTTCTGTTTCTCATTTTCTGAACCTCTATTGTGTTACGAATCATATGATGTCGACATTCAAAAAAGTTTTTGAAAATTTCGACGCTCCTCCATCGATGCATTTCTTCTCGGAAAAGATTATTGTGTGGTTCAACTAACAGCAACGTGCCCTGTCGAGTCGAGAACAGTCATGAGGAACGCAGAGCGCAAGACCATTCTCGCCGAAACTCTATCTCAATGAGCCTCATTGCTGTTATTCAAACCACCGAGAAACTTTAACTCTTCTGTTTCTCATTTTCTGAACCTCTATTGTGTTACGAATCATATGATGTCGACATTCAGAAAAGTTTTTGAAAATTTCGACGCTCCTCCATCGATGCATTTCTTCTCGGAAAAGATTATTGTGTGGTTCAACTAACAGCAACGTGCCCTGTCGAGTCGAGAATAGTCATGAGGAACGCAGAGCGCAAGACCATTCTCGCCGAAACTCTATCTCAACGAGCCTCATTGCTGTTATTCAAACCACCGAGAAACTTCAACTTTTCTGTTTCTCATTTTCTGAACCTCTAATGTGTTACGAATCATATAATGTCGACATTCAAAAAAGTTTTTAAAAATTTCGAAGCTTCTCCATCGATGCATTTCTTTTCGGAAAAGATTATTGTGTGGTTCAACTAACAGCAACGTGCCCTGTCGAGTCGAGAACAGTCATGAGGAACGCAGAGCGCAAGACCATTCTCGCCGAAACTCTATCTCAACGAGCCTCATTGCTGTTATTCAAACCACCGAGAAACTTCAACTTTTCTGTTTCTCATTTTCTGAATCTCTATTGTGTTACGAATCATATGATGTCGACATTCAAAAAAGTTTTTGAAAATTTCGACGCTCCTCAATCGATGCATTTCTTCTCGGAAAAGATTATTGTGTGGTTCAACTAACAGCAACGTGCCCTGTCGAGTCGAGAATAGTCATGAGGAACGCAGAGCGCAAGACCATTCTCGCCGAAACTCTATCTCAACGAGCCTCATTGCTGTTATTCAAACCACCGAGAAACTTTAACTTTTCTGTTTCTCATTTTCTGAACCTCTAATGTGTTACGAATCATATAATGTCGACATTCAAAAAAGTTTTTAAAAATTTCGAAGCTCCTCCATCGATGCATTTCTTTTCGGAAAAGATTATTGTGTGGTTCAACTAACAGCAACGTGCCCTGTCGAGTCGAGAACAGTCATGAGGAACGCAGAGCGCAAGACCATTCTCGCCGAAATTCTATCTCAACGAGCCTCATTGCTGTTATTCGAACCACCGAGAAGCTTTAACTCTTCTGTTTCTCATTTTCTGAACCTCTATAGTGTTACGAATCATATGATGTCGACATTCAAAAAGTTTTTAAAAATTTCGACGCTCCTCCATCGATGCATTTCTTCTCGGAAAAGATTATTGTGTGGTTCAACTAACAGCAACGTGCCCTGTCGAGTCGAGAACAGTCATGAGGAACGCAGAGCGCAAGACCATTCTCGCCGAAACTCTATCTCAATGAGCCTCATTGCTGTTATTCAAACCACCGAGAAACTTTAACTCTTCTGTTTCTCATTTTCTGAACCTCTATTGTGTTACGAATCATATGATGTCGACACTCAAAAACGTTTTTAAAAATTTTGACGCTCCTCCATCGATGCATTTCTTCTCGGAAAAGATTATTGTGTGGTTCAACTAACAGCAACGTGCCCTGTCGAGTCGAGAACAGTCATGAGGAACGCAGAGCGCAAGACCATTCTCGCCGAAATTCTATCTCAACGAGCCTCATTGCTGTTATTCGAACCACCGAGAAGCTTTAACTCTTCTGTTTCTCATTTTCTGAACCTCTATTGTGTTACGAATCATATGATGTCGACACTCAAAAACGTTTTTAAAATTTTGACGCTCCTCCATCGATGCATTTCTTCTCGGAAAAGATTATTGTGTGGTTCAACTAACAGCAACGTGCCCTGTCGAGTCGAGAACAGTCATGAGGAACGCAGAGCGCAAGACCATTCTCGCCGAAACTCTATCTCAATGAGCCTCATTGCTGTTATTCAAACCACCGAGAAACTTTAACTCTTCTGTTTCTCATTTTCTGAACCTCTATTGTGTTACGAATCATATGATGTCGACATTCAAAAAAGTTTTTGAAAATTTCGACGCTCCTCCATCGATGCATTTCTTCTCGGAAAAGATTATTGTGTGGTTCAACTAACAGCAACGTGCCCTGTCGAGTCGAGAACAGTCATGAGGAACGCAGAGCGCAAGACCATTCTCGCCGAAACTCTATCTCAATGAGCCTCATTGCTGTTATTCAAACCACCGAGAAACTTTAACTCTTCTGTTTCTCATTTTCTGAACCTCTATTGTGTTACGAATCATATGATGTCGACATTCAGAAAAGTTTTTGAAAATTTCGACGCTCCTCCATCGATGCATTTCTTCTCGGAAAAGATTATTGTGTGGTTCAACTAACAGCAACGTGCCCTGTCGAGTCGAGAATAGTCATGAGGAACGCAGAGCGCAAGACCATTCTCGCCGAAACTCTATCTCAACGAGCCTCATTGCTGTTATTCAAACCACCGAGAAACTTCAACTTTTCTGTTTCTCATTTTCTGAACCTCTATTGTGTTACGAATCATATGATGTCGACATTCAAAAAAGTTTGAGAATTTCGACCCTCCTCCATCGATGCATTTCTTCTCGGAAAAGATTATTGTGTGGTTCAACTAACAGCAACGTGCCCTGTCGAGTCGAGAACAGTCATGAGGAACGCAGAGCGCAAGACCATTCTCGCCGAAACTCTATCTCAATGAGCCTCATTGCTGTTATTCAAACCACCGAGAAACTTCAACTTTTCTGTTTCTCATTTTCTGAATCTCTATTGTGTTACGAATCATATGATGTCGACATTCAAAAAAGTTTTTGAAAATTTCGACGCTCCTCAATCGATGCATTTCTTCTCGGAAAAGATTATTGTGTGGTTCAACTAACAGCAACGTGCCCTGTCGAGTCGAGAATAGTCATGAGGAACGCAGAGCGCAAGACCATTCTCGCCGAAACTCTATCTCAACGAGCCTCATTGCTGTTATTCAAACCACCGAGAAACTTCAACTTTTCTGTTTCTCATTTTCTGAACCTCTAATGTGTTACGAATCATATAATGTCGACATTCAAAAAAGTTTTTAAAAATTTCGAAGCTCCTCCATCGATGCATTTCTTTTCGGAAAAGATTATTGTGTGGTTCAACTAACAGCAACGTGCCCTGTCGAGTCGAGAACAGTCATGAGGAACGCAGAGCGCAAGACCATTCTCGCCGAAATTCTATCTCAACGAGCCTCATTGCTGTTATTCGAACCACCGAGAAGCTTTAACTCTTCTGTTTCTCATTTTCTGAACCTCTATAGTGTTACGAATCATATGATGTCGACATTCAAAAAGTTTTTAAAAATTTCGACGCTCCTCCATCGATGCATTTCTTCTCGGAAAAGATTATTGTGTGGTTCAACTAACAGCAACGTGCCCTGTCGAGTCGAGAACAGTCATGAGGAACGCAGAGCGCAAGACCATTCTCGCCGAAACTCTATCTCAATGAGCCTCATTGCTGTTATTCAAACCACCGAGAAACTTTAACTCTTCTGTTTCTCATTTTCTGAACCTCTATTGTGTTACGAATCATATGATGTCGACACTCAAAAACGTTTTTAAAAATTTTGACGCTCCTCCATCGATGCATTTCTTCTCGGAAAAGATTATTGTGTGGTTCAACTAACAGCAACGTGCCCTGTCGAGTCGAGAACAGTCATGAGGAACGCAGAGCGCAAGACCATTCTCGCCGAAATTCTATCTCAACGAGCCTCATTGCTGTTATTCGAACCACCGAGAAGCTTTAACTCTTCTGTTTCTCATTTTCTGAACCTCTATTGTGTTACGAATCATATGATGTCGACACTCAAAAACGTTTTTAAAAATTTTGACGCTCCTCCATCGATGCATTTCTTCTCGGAAAAGATTATTGTGTGGTTCAACTAACAGCAACGTGCCCTGTCGAGTCGAGAACAGTCATGAGGAACGCAGAGCGCAAGACCATTCTCGCCGAAACTCTATCTCAATGAGCCTCATTGCTGTTATTCAAACCACCGAGAAACTTTAACTCTTCTGTTTCTCATTTTCTGAACCTCTATTGTGTTACGAATCATATGATGTCGACATTCAAAAAAGTTTTTGAAAATTTCGACGCTCCTCCATCGATGCATTTCTTCTCGGAAAAGATTATTGTGTGGTTCAACTAACAGCAACGTGCCCTGTCGAGTCGAGAACAGTCATGAGGAACGCAGAGCGCAAGACCATTCTCGCCGAAACTCTATCTCAATGAGCCTCATTGCTGTTATTCAAACCACCGAGAAACTTTAACTCTTCTGTTTCTCATTTTCTGAACCTCTATTGTGTTACGAATCATATGATGTCGACATTCAGAAAAGTTTTTGAAAATTTCGACGCTCCTCCATCGATGCATTTCTTCTCGGAAAAGATTATTGTGTGGTTCAACTAACAGCAACGTGCCCTGTCGAGTCGAGAATAGTCATGAGGAACGCAGAGCGCAAGACCATTCTCGCCGAAACTCTATCTCAACGAGCCTCATTGCTGTTATTCAAACCACCGAGAAACTTCAACTTTTCTGTTTCTCATTTTCTGAACCTCTATTGTGTTACGAATCATATGATGTCGACATTCAAAAAAGTTTGAGAATTTCGACCCTCCTCCATCGATGCATTTCTTCTCGGAAAAGATTATTGTGTGGTTCAACTAACAGCAACGTGCCCTGTCGAGTCGAGAACAGTCATGAGGAACGCAGAGCGCAAGACCATTCTCGCCGAAACTCTATCTCAACGAGCCTCATTGCTGTTATTCAAACCACCGAGAAACTTTAACTCTTCTGTTTCTCATTTTCTGAACCTCTATTGTGTTACGAATCATATGATGTCGACATTCAGAAAAGTTTTTGAAAATTTCGACGCTCCTCCATCGATGCATTTCTTCTCGGAAAAGATTATTGTGTGGTTCAACTAACAGCAACGTGCCCTGTCGAGTCGAGAATAGTCATGAGGAACGCAGAGCGCAAGACCATTCTCGCCGAAACTCTATCTCAACGAGCCTCATTGCTGTTATTCAAACCACCGAGAAACTTTAACTCTTCTGTTTCTCATTTTCTGAACCTCTATTGTGTTACGAATCATATGATGTCGACATTCAAAAAAGTTTGAGAATTTCGACCCTCCTCCATCGATGCATTTCTTCTCGGAAAAGATTATTGTGTGGTTCAACTAACAGCAACGTGCCCTGTCGAGTCGAGAACAGTCATGAGGAACGCAGAGCGCAAGACCATTCTCGCCGAAACTCTATCTCAACGAGCCTCATTGCTGTTATTCAAACCACCGAGAAACTTTAACTCTTCTGTTTCTCATTTTCTGAACCTCTCCAGACAAAACCCAAGTCGCTCTAGCCTAACAGCACTGTACAACATTATCACAGTGCGAATTGTAATTGAACAGCAAAAGATGTCGATATTTGCATTCTATCAGTGAATATGCAGCAGTCTGAGCAGTCTGAACGATAAACAAAAACCGAGTTCGTCAATCGACGGCATACCAACAACCGAATAATATTTCACCAACATAATTACCGTACGACGTAAGATTCTCCTATTGGTTCGATAAATGAATAAATAAATGAGTGAATAAATGAATTGTGAAACTCATTCCCACCAGATAAACCACTTCTTCTGCTTACTTCTGCACTTCTTCTGCTATGTTGCTGTTCACGACGAATGAGCGAGAGACGAGACTGAATTAGCCCACAAGCAAACACAAATTGTCATTCACTCTCATTCCAAATTTCACATTTTCTCTCTCTCTCTCTTTTGTGTTCTCTCTTCAGAACAATGAATAAGATAGAGACTCATCTGACACGCCAGATATTGCAGAACCAAAGATGAACATCTCGAGCAGAGCATCACTGAAGCAGCGTGTGCTTCTGAATGGATGAACTGTCAACTTGGATGAGCTGGGATGGGCTGGACACTAGAGTTGCTAATGCGGGACGCGGGCTTTCAGTTTCACAGTTTGGCCCGCTAGAACCTGTAATGAGCGCGGGCTTTGTGACAACGCCAAATGTTACTTGAGATTAGGCCCGCTCTGTACGCGGGATCCCGCGCGCTTCTCCCACCGGTCTAACTCTCTCTTTGTCATTTAGGTGAGAATCGCAGATAGACCGGGCATAAAACACGCGCGGGATCCCGCGTTCAGAGCGGGATCCCGCGCTGAAGCTGTATTTGAGCGGGCTTTTGCAAAGTGTTGCAAAAAGTGCAAAAGCCAGCACACTTGTATTTTTTTCTCCAAAGCCGCGTCCCACAATAACAACTCTACTGGACACGAGTTTCCTAACAGTAAGCCCCGTTTCTAATGTGCTCACCGCTTTGCTCCCATCGAGAGCAGCACAAAAATGTGCGTCTCTCCCACAGTTGGGTCCCACCATATTTGCAAGATCTTCACGCGCGAGAAGAGAAAAAATCTAGTCAAAAAAATCTAGAATTCTAGTCGTGAGCCCTGAGCTGGTATCTCTCCATTTCTATAAAAAATTCTTTCTCATACTTCAACTGGTGATCTTCGATGATCGACGTGTAATCAAATCATGTCACAGTGACATACCTTGCTCTCACGACCCATAGAAGAAACAGCACTTGAAAGTTGTTGAATGTGAGAGAGAAGCGAGCGTTCGCACAAGGACCACAATGGAGAATGAGCTGAAAAATAAAGAAAACTGAAAGAGAAAAGCGATTCATCTCGTTGGAACAAGCGTTGTCCTCCAAAGTTCTGCACTCGAAAAAATTCTCAAACCAGTTTATTTTCGATTTTGCAGTGTAGAGAGCGCTCTGTGATGTACTGCGTAGTGTGGATGAAAATGTTCGGTGAACCAAGGACAAAGGCGGTGAACCAATGTGAAACAGTTTTGCACTTTGAATTGGCCGATCTGCAAATGGTTCAGTTCAAACTGCGGTTCGGACTGAAACTCATGGTTTTTCTTGATTTGAAGAGGAGAAAGTTAGAAGCAAACTCAAATGAACTATCTTGAAGAATTTTTCTCTCATTTGAACCAACGTGAACGATAGTCGAATGGTTCAAGGCTCTGCGCACCATTTTGTGCACACGAGTTCAATTTTTCTACCGATGAAACCTTTTTGCAGGTTTGAGACAAGTTTTTGAAGAGAACTCCCATATGACCAGGATAACTATCGCAAGAATGTTTCATTCTCTATCCGGGATCCCCATTTTTCTCGATATTTTGTTTGTGATGAATTAGTTCCACGCGTTTTTGATTTTGAACGGTCTGTCAATTGGAAGTCGTTCTCAAGAAATTTCTGTCTTCACTTATTTTTCCCAAGATAACTATAGACAGATAAAAAGGCTGGGACGAAATGATGGTTACACGAACAGTTCTGAAGTGGTCTCTTCTGAAGGACTAGCTCAAACAAGCAACAATTTCAGCTCTATTTTATTAGTGACTGAGAATCCAAATGCTGGTGCGTCAGATACGCAGCGTCCTGTTCAATTGTTCTGTCGTCTTGAAATGGCAAGCTCTTGTCATCCAAGCAGTTTGGTGGTTCACATGTGTATTCATGTGACCTTCTGACATGACTTCTAGGTCAAACGATATTCACATCGGCTCGCCGTCGCTGCCACATCCCATATGATTCATCTGTTCCTATAGGATAGGCTATAGGGATCGTCCCCCGCAAGTCTTCACACCGATGCAAGTTTACATGTCGATCTTGTGGAGCTAATAAAGGAGGCTGTAATCAAGGAGAGTCTATTCACTGTCCAGACTGTAACGTCACTTTCAAGAGTAGAGGCTGCTTCAATCAACACAAGAAGCTCGATCGTGCGAATAAAGGCTCAAGATGATCGCTCATCAAATTCTGCTCTCTATGCGCGGCCACCTACAACACGCGCAATCTTCACGGCAGGCCTCACGACTGTGCAGCTCGCAGCTATTGTATGAAATGTAAGTCTCATTGCAATCCTGACCATTTCTGTTACTGGGAATCGTTCGACGACAACCAGATTCAGAAGTTGCGAGAAAAACAAGAGACGACCAAGTTTGCCTTTTACGATTTTGAGGCTATCCAAGGCAGACTCAACTCTGAAGGCAGATACGAATACATCTATCATCACATTCCCAACTGTGTTTCTCTGTTCAGAGCATGTGCTGAGTGTATCGATGATGAGAACAGAGCTTGCAAACACTGTGATCCAAAGTGGATTTCCTTCAACTATCGCAACTGCAACGATGTAGTCGCTAGTTTCGTCGAATTCTGCTAAAGGATCCATCAATGGCGAAGCGTATTTGCATAGCTCACAACGCGGCGAAATACGACAACCACTTTATCATTGCAGAATTTCTCAAGAGAGGTGTGTACCCCAATATCATCTCCGAGGAATGTCTGCTCTGAGAATGACCATTTCCAAGACAAGAGAAACAAACGAGCTCATCTTCAAAGACTCCTTACTCCTCATGCCAGTCGCTCTCTCTACATTCAACAAGGCGTTCAGTCTTGGTCCTTCCAAAAAGGAGATTTTCCCCATCTTCGTAATATGCCAGAAAATTACGGTTCTGTGATCCGCGGTCTTCCTCCACTCGACGATTATGGTGTCAATCATATGATGCCCGACAAGCGGAAAGCAATCGAAGAGTGGTGGGTTGACGAGCACGCCAAACAGAAGGAATGGCATCAAGACGAAGAACTCTTCTCATACTGCAAAAACGATGTGAAGGTACTAGCACAAGGATGTCGCGTCTTCAGAAGAACAATTCTGGATGAGACTGGTTGGTGTATTTTCACCCACTCCAACACTGTTGCTGGTTTCACTCAGTTCTTGCTCACTAGAAACTATCTCCCGTGTCATGAATTTCCATATTTAGACGAGAACGGATATGGGCGAGTTTGCTCAATCTGAAATTGCTCAAAAGTGGATCAAATGGCAAGAACAACAGCTGGGTAGAGAGCTGGATAGAGAAGTGGCAGTACCAGGCACGCGATATCATCTGGACGCGTACGACGCTGTGACAGATACAGCCTACGAGTTCAATGGCTGTTTCTGGCATGGGTGTCTAAAATGTTACATGCCAATCCAAATGCTACCCAAGATTGGTATCACCGTCAACGATGCTGCTCAGAAAACGGCCAGAAAGAAGACGGTCCTCGATGAAAAGTACGCTCGTGTGGTAGTTATTTGGGAATGTCAAGTACAAGAACAACTTTCAAACAGACACCACAATGAGATCTTTTTTCAACGATTGTCCAGTAGACGAATGTCTCAAACTGAGAGACTCACTCCAGGGTGGCCGATGTGAAAACTTTGTTAAACTTGAAGATGCTGATCAAGACCACTCTATCCACTACTTCGACGTCACATCGCTTTATCCTTGGGTACAGTTCACTCAAGAATTCCCTGTCGGACACCCAGAAATTATCAAGAAGGAGTTTGATCTCTCTGTTCCTCTACATTACAAGGGACTCATCAAGTGCGAAGTTCTCGCTCCGCAAAACCTCCTCTTCCCGGTTCTGGGTTGTAAACTGAACAATGCTCTAATGTTTGGTCTCTGTACAGTCTGTATGATGGAGAGAGGACACGCATGTTCTCACAAAACAGAGCAGAGAAAACTCTGTGGAACGTGGACCCATGCTGAGCTCAACAAAGCAATCGAGAAGGGCTACAAGCTGCTGCGGATCATTGAAGTTTGGCATTGGGCGAACTGGAGAGACGACTACTACAAAGGCTTTATAAGGACCTTCATGAAGATGAAAATCGAAGCGTCGGGATGGCAGCAAGAAACCGAAGAAGAGAAACGTGAGTTTTTCGCCAATGTGTATTCCGAACTAGGAATCACACTAGATCCTGAACGTATGGTTTTCAATGCTGCTCGTCGTTTCCTTGCAAAATTGCTCCTCAACTCAATGTGGGTAAACTAGCCGAGAACTGTGTTCGTAGAACTACCAGATGGCTCACGCACAAGAATATGCCCAAGTTTCACTCGATGCTAGTGTAGAAATTGTTAAAAACAGTTTTTTGTGTGATGGAATTGTTCTTGTTGTTACAAAAGACAAACTAGAAGCTAGTCATTCAAATAGGTTCTCCGCAGTTCACCATGCAGCTTTCGTCACCGCTTACGGTCGTTTTAAACTGTATTCACTCATCGAGCAAGTTTTTTCAAACCAAGGTACTCCACTTTATGTAGACACAGACAGCATACAGTTTAAAATAAGTCGCAGTGTCCCTAATCCCTTGCTCAGCTTATGGGTAGTAATCTGGGGCAGCTAACTGATGAAATTGAACATGGTTTCAGCATCAGAAAAGCAACATATGGTGGCCCCAAAAACTACAGTCTCCATATTTCAGATGGTACTAGAGAGAAGAACAAAGTCGTAGTCAAAGGTTGTACTATAGATCACACTGTTAGCAAACATCTCAACTTCAAATCTATGGAAAATGTTATCCGACAAGGAGAAGGAAGCATTTCAATCACCCGTCCAACGTTCAAACGTGTTATTGGCAAAATATACACAACTGTACAGACAAAAGTTTGGCGAGCAGTCTATAACAAGAGTTTTTATCATGGTAACTCTGGGAGACCATTTGGTTACATTGAATGATCAACATCTTTTTGTGAACTGTTTTCAATAATCTTTTTCTCACTGTCGTTAAGATATGGAAGCTGTTGGTTTACAAGTTAATTTCAACATTGTTGTATGTGTTTCATATTGCATGATTGTTTTGAACTGTACTCGATGAAGATTTATGAATGACAAACAAAATTTCTTGCATATGATAAAGAACGTGACAGGGCACGACGGAAAGAGATAGTCGTCAAGCAGAGATACTGATATGATGGTGAAAAGGTATTTGTTGATGAGAATCATCGAAAACATTATCATTTTCTTCAGCTATCTACTTGTTCTCTTTGTTCTTGATTTCCATTGTAGAGCTAGAAAAATTAACTGAAGGAGAGACTGAGGAAAACTTATCTCAAATTTTGAGAATGTAGCTGAGTTCTGAAATCCAGAACTTTACATTCTTGAATTTGACAGTAGTTCATGCGTAGTAATGTTTCATGACAAGATGTTTTTATTAGTGTTTCAGAATCTGAAACGTGGTGTGCTGGTATAAACAGCGTCCTGTTTGCTTGGTCTGTCTTATTGAAAAAACAGACTGGTGTGTTCTCTTCTCACACTACCTAGAGGGCATGTCCGGAGGTCACATGGCACCACCTGTGAAGTACCAGACGGCTTCAATGACACGTTACAGCGAGCTGAAAAATGAACTGGACGCTGCATAGACCGGCACACCACGTTTCAGATTTTTGAACACTAATATCTGTTCTTTTTCTCAAGACAAAATGCTCTACAATTCGTTTTTGTCACATTTTTCGTCGCACATTAGCTTTCAAACAAAACTACCCCAAGTTATCATAGATGGATCCTACTTCATGCAACCTGTTAAAATGCTTTCTGGGGAAATTTTACACAGGTAGCTACGATATAGAAAGTTCACTTCTAACTTCTGACAATGGTGGTTACTGAAATATCAGCCTTGCCTTGTAACAGACTTTGTGTGTGTTTGTGGAGCTGCGGATATGATCATCTTCCAAACGAACGAAGACAAGATAAGATTATAGACTGGCAGAAGTTTGTAGATGGAGCTTATCATCTTGACCTTTTTTGAGGAACTCTGAGGTGAATCAGAACAGTGACAGGTGAATCTGATATAACACGACGAACGTGATAGCGTTCAGTTTCATTCTCACTAAGATAAAGCCGGAAAAAACAAAAAAGGTAGAATCATGAGATCTTCATCAATGAACAAAACAATACACAGCATTAAAGATTGTGCAACCCGAACCGTTTTTCGACGTGAGAGGAATTTCACGTATCCTATGGTACAGATCACTCTCAATTCTATCTACCCTGAAATTTTCATCGAATTTGGTGATAGTTGATACTGAGTGCCAGTGGGCTTTACGCAGAAAAACTGAAAAGAGACCGAGGAGGGAGAGGGCCACGTGGAGGACTTGTGGCGTAGATTGTGTGCGCGAAGTGAGAATTAGCAAAATAATGGTTGTTGCGCACCACGAGTTTACTACGACTCGGGTGGTAGAATCTTTAAGAGAGCCTATGTCAATCGCCCAACCAAACTTCTCTTCTTCGAGAGAGAGATAGATGGTTTGTGAGATGAGGTGGACAATTTCGAGTCAATCTACCAACAAAGATACCCTCACATTAACAATAGAAAAATTATAGGAAAATTGTGTTACGTAGTAAGTGGTGATTTATAGAATGTGAAAAGCAACAATGTTGAAGTAGTGAAAAATGAGGATGGTTGTGTTTTCAAATTAAATTGAGACATTCAGGACAATTCAGCAGATCTGGAACGTATCAATGAATACTTCAGCTATTCAATCACCGAAACAGATGTCAAACTGAGCTTACAATCAAACTATGCAACTTCCTGGTTAGAATTAACACATACAAGATACAAGATGAATCATCTTCATTTTTTTGAAAGTTTCAGCAAACCTAGAACTTCTAATGAGCATAGTGTTTCAACTACTATGAAAGAGATAACTGTGGTAAAAGGAGAAAAAAACACGTTTGTAGAAAAGTGTCCAGCGAACGGACATCAGAATGACTTTGCGAAAAGTGTCTAGAAGTGTCTAAAGTGTCGAAAAGTGACTTGAAAATCAGATAAAAACGCATATTTTCACCACAACTCGAGTTACATTACCCATCTTCTCCTCGATGTTCGGACAGGAACGTGACAGCTGTTAAATGAGTTACTCAATGATTCACATAGTTCGTTACTTAAAACTTTGTGCTTTTTTCGGTTGTTGAGACGATCTGCTTGTAAGTACGATAGCATTTATTGCATCATTTCATTGTCAACTTTATATACTTGTCCGTTTTCATGAGGATGAATGTCTGTATGGTGGCCGCAATAATTGAACATTTGCATTATGTTTCCATGTTTCATCATAATTGTGCACCATTGTGTAGATCTTTCACATTAGACGAACACGATCCTCTCTATATTTTCACTAATCGTCAAGTTTCTAATGTTTTTTTTACATCGCTACAAGACTTCAG
>CAVOJK010000636.1:0-17420 GCA_963695495.1 Hololepta plana
GCGACTGTCAGAAAACATTCTTCCACATTGAACGGCCCTCTTCTCCCTTCTATGCGCGAAACGGCTGGTGAGTAAGAGAGAGAAAGGAAAAGGTGAGTTTTTTGTATGCCCCGTACATGAGCCTTGAAAAACCACACGACTGAATCATGGAATCACACTGACAAAAATTTTTTATTAAGTTTTCCTCTGCAACCATTCACCCTTTCACATTTCTAGATTTTCGAGATTCCAAGTTTTCTTCTTTGAAGCTTTTTTCAAACATATCACGAGAAGTTGCCTGTATCCAACTTCGGAAAGTTTTTGAGTTGATGACTTATTATAGAGTTTTTAGTGAGGAAGTTTGTAAACACATCAATGAGGTCTTCCTTCTTTGTCAGCTCTGTGAAAAACTCATCCTAGACCTCATTTTCAAATCATTCTTTTTTTGAAACAATTTGACTGTTGCCCATAATCAGATGTCGCCTTCTCAACGTTGGAGAGAAATATGTGGATTTTGCCAAAAAAAATCCCTCATTTCTCATCGTCTTCTTCATTCCAACATTTCCACCATGCTCGAGATGATATGGATCTATACTATATATAAAGGAGCTGTTTGTGTGTGTGTTTGTGTGTAACGTCCAACCCACTATGAGTGGGGCTTCCCCAAGGGGTCCCACTTATAAGTGATGAGCACTGATAGGTACTCCCAGGGCATGCGCATATATCTGCGGTATCGCTTTGGCGCCAGGACTTTCCGCCGCCCGGCGCCAGGCAGCGGAATGGTGTCTTAAACGGACTCGAGAATTGAGAAAAAGAGGCGAAGCCGATATTTGTACCCGATTTCAGTACTCTAGAATGTTCCATTGTTTACTTCGATAGTACACGATGTTTCGCGAACATTCTAGAAGGAAGTTCAAAATACAACTGTATCAAAAAGTGTAACCCTTCAAACTCTTGCGACGCCTCGAGGCGGCGCAGCCTATTCTTGTTTATTCAGACATGCCGAGTGATAAAACTACGAAAAACTTTTTCTGCACGAAAGCTGATCGTTACTTTATCAAGAAGGCATCAAAGCTCTAAATCAAAATTTTACATCTCCACTGCGCGTTCTTGATCATCATCAGCAGAAGGAGATGCTCCTGTGAAGCAATTTTAACAATATTTTATTTTTGGCTCTTTTCGGGCATCCAGGTCCAGGAAGATTACACCACCTAATCTTCAAGGACCGGGATAACCGAAAAGAGTCTTTGTTTCTCCCCCATTTATACATCGATTATTTGATTTTCATGTGCAGCTTGCAAATTTTTTGAGAAAGTGTGTTATGGAAAATTTTGAGTCAAATGCATGGTTTGAAAACATTGGAAGACCATTGGAATAGTGAAAAAAATACTCAGAACTAACCTTCATGCTCAGATGGTGCATTTCCTCCGGCCGGCACAAGGCCCTCTGGTAACGGTAGGGGGTTAGCAGCGTCGTAGGGCCGATTCAGGGCGCAGGTGGAAATGAATGCTTTTGCTCCGCTGGGGAGTATCTGAAAATTCTCAATTCCATTTTTTCTATCTCTCGGCCGATGTGCTGGTTTGAGTGTAGCCGGAGAGAAAATCACTATAGCCGGCCGAGAGCCGTAAGTACGTCCGGATACAGTTGAGACAGCAGAACGACCGAGAAAAGACCGATTTTTGCATTGACGATGAGTAACACGAAGAATGAGCCATGAAACGGCCTGGTAGTTTGTCTCATGCGGACTCTGACGGACATACGGCTCTCGGTCGACTAATCTACGGACCAAGATACCGCTCTCGGTCGACTATACACTTGGCCGATCATAGCATTGGCCTCACCTTGATCGTCGAATCATACACATGGCAGAAGCCACCCCCATTTGAGAGACAGAAAAGCGATTTTTCTTCTCTGCAGAGTGGATGGTGCTGTGCTTTCTGCTCTTCAGTGAAATAGCATTTCTTCTCAGCGACGCCATTGAAGTCCTTCAATGGAGATTGTAGATTCAATGAAGATCCCTAGCAAACATCGTATACTTTGTTTACTGGATTGATAAAGCAATTACCTTCAGAAGGTGATTGTAAACGAAACATTATAAAAAAACATCAGAAATCTTTTTCCCCTCATTCGAAAGAGAAACATTGGATACCTTGTGAAAAAAATGTGATGGCAGTGTGTTTTCCCTGAGCTCTATAAAATCCAACTTCTCATATTGTTTTAGCTCTCCGAATGAGTGCGGTCGACTACTGGTCGAAGAATGAACGTGGTATCTTACCACTTTTGCGAAGCAGAGCGGAGTCCTTGGATCACTGCACTCGTTGCACGGTACACCGCGTGGATCTTTGTAAAGTGAAATTTCCGATTTTGGTGAAAAATTTGTAGAAAGGCCATCATCTCTCCATTCATTTCAATTTCCGTTCAAGTTTTCAATAAAAATCGCAAAATCTTGAAAAAAAAACTCAATCATAATTTTTTAAACAAATGGAAAAATGACAATCAACAAAATTGTGAAAGTACAAAAAACCTGCTGGCTCAGATGGGGCGTCTTCCTGCGGCACGTACTTATCGGGAATTGCATTGTAAGGGTAGAAAAGGCAGCTGAGCTTGCCTGTGAACTCACCCGGATGGTCGGGATCCGGCTGCAATGTGGAAAATTTTGCCTTTTCTGATATTTTCCATATTTTCTATATTTATATTTTCTATATTTTCCATATTTTCTGATATTTTCCAGTTCACTTTCTTTTTCAGTTCACTTTCTTTTTCATCCGAGGATGGTCGTCTCTCTCTATTCTATTCTACTACTATGAGCCCTCCCCTACTCTGGCGCCCTATTACTGTAACTATATACCGCCATGATCCGCTCCCGAAGAATATTCTACGAGTCTTCCTATTCGCCTGATCAAGAAGTCCACTCCTATCCGTCGCTTGGGCAAACGGATCAGTAAACGCCTAAACAAGCATGTCAATGGAGCAAAGTATTATTCAAGAAGCGCTGGCTGCTGGCATTGTGACTTTGACTGTTTCGACAATGTCTGACATAACATCATCATCGATTTTCGACAATAGCCGACTTACGATCACCACAGTCAAACATTCAGTCGTATAACGTCAACTATGTCAACTCACACCGCTCATCTAGAACATACTCTTCTAATGATCTTGTACATTGCTTTGCGGTCATGGTGGATGCCATTGATAACCGATAAAATGTCTTAAATGATATTTTCCTTGCTTACGGAAAGCTGAACTGTAGTCCTCCAAGGTTTATTACTGAAACAATCGTCTTTCAACACGGAAAATCCATCATTAAGAAGTGCGTGAAGAAGAAGGAGTTCACTTTCTTTTTCATTTGAGGATGTCGTCTTTCTCTATTCCAAACACTCCGGTTCGCGGGGGATGATTTTTCGATATATATATTTCATATCTCTGCAGATATTGTTTTCAAACCAGACCTTGTACGCAACAAAGCTAGCCACACCTCAATCTTTCATCCATCATTTTGATGCGATAAAGTCGTTCATTCCATTCTACTATTTTAAAGAAGTGCTGAGAGCTGGAGCCATCCGGTCATTTCATCCGGTCATTTCCCCTAGTGTGGGATCCTCGCTCGCATCTCCAAGAATGAAAGCAAGAAAGCGCGCGCAATCTTGTTGCTCTAACTCTTCACGCACACTCACTTCCTCTCCCTACTCTCTCCCTTCCCTTCCTGTCACGTGTGTGGTACAAATTGGAGAGGAATCACTGTCGCCAGCCGTTCTCTTGGGGCGAAAGGAGTGCGGGAGAGCGCGCGTTTTGTAACTTTTTGTATAATTTTTTTTATAAAAATCATTTCCGTCATTCTACTCGCTGCTCCCAAGCATCGAAAACTATGTCGGGAACATTCACACGATGATATAGCTCTCAGTACTTCTTTAAGCCCTACTCTGACGCCCTATGACTGTAAAACCATCTACCGCCATGATCCGCTCCCGGAGGATATCCTATGAGTCGTCCTATTCGCCTGATCAAGAAGTCTACTCCTATCCGTCGCTTGGGTAACCGGATCAAAAAACGCCTGAGCAAGCTTGTTAAAAAAGCCATGCGTAAATTAGGAAGCGTCGACAATGTTACATTTTCGAGTCCCAACATAACATAATTCTCAATTATTACAGTCATACACATCCGAATTTATAATAGAATGACACTCTCGACAACTCTGTTCATTTTTCGCACTGTTATAATGTTGTACAATGCTTCTCGGTCATTGAGAATACCATTGATCACCGATAAAACGTCCAAATTGAAAAAGTGCTTATAGTCGGGGCCTGAGAGAAAATGCGAGGTATTGTAAAGACTCCCACTGCTTAGACTTTGCTTCTCTGGGTTCTCTTCTTTCTTTCCTTGTTCTCACACCCGACCGCGACGCGCTCACTGCGACGCTTTGACCCAGCTCCATCTTTTATCTCAGCCCCCGACTATACTATCATTCTTGATATCTCACTTTAAGTGTCGCTTCATTGACATGGCAGTAGCGTTGTTGCTTGCGACAGTACAGAATGTGCGCTTGGCTGCACAGCCTGTGATGCTGAGCGCGCTGCTCTGCAGAAGAATAGCACGACTTTTGCTCGGCGCCACTCTCGTCCTGCAAAGAAAAACACTGTCCTTCTCTTTCAAGTGTTCCGGAAAATGCCACAGCCCTAGATCTACAAGAAAACACGTGACAGGCCGAAATCAAACAAAAACAGAGTTCCTCCCCCTACATTAGAAGCATATGAGTGAGAATGTGTAAGGATTTGCAAGGGTCGGAACATGGAAAAAATTGATTTCGAAGTGTCAATGGGAAAAGTTGCGTCTTTGTCTGGCGAATCGAATGAGCAATGTCTCGCGTGCAGCAAATCACTCACCTACGAGTTATGGCCAGAGGCAGTTTTTTGTTTAATCCTTGATAACGTGAAAACCGCTGCAAGAAAGACACTGAAAGTTCGCATACAGACCAATCTCGTGCTGATCTCCAACTTTGTAATTAGTCGCAAGTTTCCAGGATGTCATCTTTTAGTGCTTGTCATTGTTCTAAAACTTTGTAAGAGTGATAAGATCTTTGGGCTTTTTGGGTGGGTAGAATTTCTCATCCCACAATGTAGGGCAGATTTTTTCACATACGGGTATGCAGTTTTCGTTTTCAAAATCGTTGCGCTAAGCCCCCAAAAATGACATTACACAGTGTCTTTATCTCTGAGAAGTCGAAGTTCAGACTGCAAACACAGCTTTATGGTCGCATTCTAGTTTGTGGGAATCTACAATTGATTCCTCAATTTTT
Source organism: Hololepta plana (assembly GCA_963695495.1). Taxonomy (NCBI): domain Eukaryota; kingdom Metazoa; phylum Arthropoda; class Insecta; order Coleoptera; family Histeridae; genus Hololepta; species Hololepta plana. The sequence goes on from CAVOJK010000636.1 coordinate 5,276, forward strand.
CCTGGCAAGTGACTTTGACCTTTCCTTGACGAGTCGAGGCGAAAATCCTATGTACAAAGTTCGAATCACGAAAACGCCAGGTCCATTTTAGATTTTCAACTGGTCGAATGTTCTAAAAAGACTCGAAATGCGTTAATGCAGAGCGGAAGAAACTGTGCGAGGTGATTTTTCGGGGCTTAGCGCAACGATATTGGGATTGAAAGTATTGTTTCAATGTGTAAAAATAACTACTCTACATCCTGGAACAAAAATTTCTACCCACCCAAAACGTCTTTATCTCTTTTCCTCAATTTCAAATTTTGGAATGATGATAAGAAGGAGTAGATGATTTCCCAGAACGTTGCAACCAATTACAAAGTTGTAGACCGTCGCCAGATTGATCCGTGCACAAAATTTCAGACTTTCACTCTGAAGCGTTCACAAGTTATCAATGATCAAACGAAAAACTGCCTCCGGCTATAACTCGCTGATAACTGATTTGCTGAATGCGAGACATAGCTCATTCGAATCGTGGGACAATTGCGCAACTTTTTTATATTCACACTTCAGAATTAATTTTTCTCATGTCCTGACCCCCTAAAAAATTGAAATCCTTACGCATTCTCACTCATATAATGATCCAAACTTCAGAACCTGCTCTACCGTCATGAAATAACTTAAAGATGTGGGCAAAAACTGCAATGTGGAAATGTATCATACCACAGTGTCATACCAATTTAGATCAAATGTTTGTCTCAATTGGATGTCTGTAGCACGTTATGATAGCTTTATATGGGAACAATGCATGATTGGACGAGTGGCTAGTAGCCACTGGCTACACTCTGATTTCCGATAAAACTGTTAAACTGTTATCATACCACTTTCATGAAGCACTCTGGCGCCTCTGGATCGTCGCACTCGCCACACGGCACACCGCGTTTATCAGGAACGTTGGCGCCCAGGGCGACAGTGATGAGGAGACATGCAATGAAGGCCTGAGAACGATCAGAGAATTTGAAACTGGTGTCATAACTGAACCACTGTGCAGAAGATGGTCCAACTTTCTGTTGATGAACTGCATAAACCAAGCGTATTTTACGTTACCGGGAATCCCACAAAATGAAGGCCTGGACACTATTGAGAAAAAAAGTGATAAGAGAAATAAAATAATTTTAAAAAACTTAAAAGAAGAAAGTAGAGAAAACTGACTCACCTGCATCCTGAAGATCGGAGAACTTCGATTTTGCCTGCGCTCTTTTCTCCTTTTGTACTCATTTCGAGTGTTGATTTCAATCAAATAAAGTTTATCGTCCTCTCCTCACATGCGCTCTCAATTCGGTACAAGTGATACATATATTCTGCATGGTATACGAAAGACACAACACATTCTGGATTGGGCTTGTTTGGCCTTTTTGAACCTTTCCGTCTTTTGAGTTTTGGCTCTGAATTTCTCACGTTTCTGATTGGTCTTCTGTTTTCCAATCGAGTTCCATCTTTTCTCATCTTTTTTTTTCTTTGAAATTAGAAAAGACCAGTTTCATCCTATCTGGCACTTTCCCTTTTTAGCATAACAAGATTAGGCTGCGCCGCCTCGAGGCGTCGCAAGTTTATGATTGTTCAGTTCGTACAAAGTTTTAAAGGATGTCGCCCACCAATGAATGACTGTAGTTCATATGCATCAGATTGAGAAAAAAATATGATTTGATATGAAAAAGAGAGCAAAACTTACAGTATGACAAAACTTGAGATATTTACATTTCTGTTTTCACCACTATTCTACCACTATTTATTGGCAGTTGAATTTCCCTCTTTGCGTGCACAGATACGCGACAGTGAAACAAAAGTGGAACCTATGTGATGGGCTTAGCGCGCTGTCTAAGTCTCTTGCGTGTTACATGTTATTTTGCCATCACTAGTCTCTCGCACGCGCTCTAAAGTGAACCAGCTGGCGACAGCCTCTTCTAGACAGTCAACTCTACAGTAACCCTATTTGATGCTTCTGTACGGAAATGTGTAGGGAAAAATCGGTTCTAGAATACGGTAGCAGATCATGATCTACGAAATTGCTGATCCACTTTTCACACGAAGTTATTCCATATGAGCCTCTATGTTGTTCTGATGGGTGACATCCTTTAACACCTATTTACTTTCGGAAAATCCTCCAGACAACACTTACTTGCAAAGTACAGTTTGGAACATTCTAGAGCATCGAAATTAGGTACAAATACCGGCTTTTCTTCTCTTTTCCAATTTCAGAGTCAACTTTAATCACTATTCCGCTGCCTGGCGCTTTGCGCTGGAAAGGTCTAGCGCCAAACTGAAACCGCCCCTCTGTTTTCCTAAAAGTCAATTTATTGATTCATGATCCGGCGCCAACGCTCTACCTCACTCCTGAATTGTACAACGTCACGCTAGCTCAGCAATCAAGAGGATGGTCTCTGGGAAATGTCCCCACGGTAGAAACATGACTGAGCCACTCCCAGGCTGAAATCGTGGATGGGAAAGGCTTTAATCATGGATGGGGGCAGATTCAGTTCCCAGGCTAGAAACATGCATGATCCCATGGTGGAATCATGAGAAGCTGTCGATCTGTCGATTTGAACTGCCGCGTTTCTCTTTTCTCAGCCTTGAAATATGGATGTTTCTATGCTGGGCACAGAAGAACGCTAACATATCGATCGTTTCTGAGATGTTGCAATTTTTATTTTCTGTGAAATTTCCGACTTGTCTCTTCATTCATTCGCCATTTTCATCGAACATTCATGTCAATTTACGATTTCATTATTGCAGAACCGCGATCGGTCTTACTTTAGCCCTTCAGGACAAGAATATGTGTACGATGTTCATGTGTACAATGCGAGGTGAATTTTGAGATTATGTTCTCACACGTTGTCACTCACAGCGATAATTGCATCAGGATCCACGAAGGTTGCGCTCATCACGTTAAACTACCGGAAAAGGCTTCTGATAAGGTTAACGAATTGAAAATTAGTCTGTTACTTTTATCTGTCGTGAAACTGAAAGCAAGTAAGCTGACTTCAAACTTCATTCCATCAAGAATAACAAGAATGTGCTGTTACTCTTCATGTCTCGCTAAGATACAGTATACCTGAATTCTCGCTAGGGCACACCGCTATGTTTTTACAGACTGGCGAGGCTTCACCCAATCATATTCTTATATTCTGCACTCTGCTGACTCTACATTGTTCTCCAATGTTTTGGCAACACTTTCCTCAGAGCAACAGAAAGAAGAAGATACAGGCAATAAAGAGGAGTAGATACCGATTAATGGTGTTTCAGAATATGACACGTGGTGTGTTGGTATGAGCAGCGTCCTGTTTGCTCGGTCTGTCTCATTGAAAAGACAGACTGGTTTGTTTTCTTCTTACACAACCTAGAGGAGATGTCCGGAGGTCACATGAAACCACCTGTCAAGTGCCAGACGGCTTGAATGACACGTTAGAGCAAGCGGAAAAATGAGCCTGACGCTGTTCGAAAAAAAAATGAGCCGGACCGGCACACCACGTTTTAGATTTTGAAACACTAATAAAATGATTACTCTGAATTGGGATTGCGCACAAAAAGTAACTTTACTATTAGAGACCGGAAAAACGCAACTCTTCGCGCCGCTGTGACTGAGTACAAATTGTTTCCAAAAAATTGTAATTCATATCTCGCTTCGTTCTGAGGCTATGACGGTCAAACTTGGCAGATTAGTTCTCGAGACTGATGGCACCGCAATTCTCAAATTTTAGCATGACAGCCTCAGGACGAAGCGAGATATGAATTAAAGTTTTTGATAACTAGTTTGTACTTATGTCCCACTGGCGCAAAAGTTGTGTTTTCCCGGTCTGTATTCACGATGTTTCATGTTCAAATCTCCTGTCAACAAGCTGTCACAATCTTGATTTATGACTATCTAATACTGCAAATCAACTTTTTCCTAAAAGAGTGATTTCACAATCTGAACTCTGAATACTCATGAATGACTGCTTTTGTACATTTGTTTTCTACTATCTTACTCATGAGTGATGATCGTAACTTGAAAATGAAGCAAGCAATCGATATTTCTTCATTTTTGATAACATACGCTTTCTCCAGGCGTTTTAGAGTACTAGACGTTGGAATTTTGCGAAGTTTGAGGCCTTTCTGGGATCCGCTCAGCGAGAGCTTTTTTTGGTCCATGCCACGTGATCGTAACTTGCGAGGGGGGGGGAGAGGAGAGATAGAGAGAGAGTGAATTCTCAGTTCAAAATTATTTTTGAAAATAGGCTATGAGGCAGAAATATTGCCGTGGAATCATCCTCAAGACTCACAAGTGAGCCAGGGACCAACGACACGCCACAATACCTTCACGTCATTTTTTCAGCAGGAGAGATCGATACAAGATAGATTCCGAGTTTGAGTTATTTGGGAACTCTCTCTGACGCAGAGATATTGCCGTCTATTGTTTTTTTAAACAATATTCTGAAGCTGAACCAAGCTTCATTTTTACATGTCAGATTTGATGAAATGAGTCCCACTGCATTTCAGATGAGCTCAAAATATTCAAAACGATATCGGAACGGGAGAGCAATCAGAAGAAAATCAGTGAGTGAGTGAGTGAAATTAGTGAAATGTGTGAGAAAATCAGAGAAACACAAAAGAGGCAAAGAGGCGAGAAAAGCTTAACAAACTGAATCCAGGATGTGTTGTGTCTTTCGTATACCATGCGGGTCGTATGTATCACTGAACAGACAGCAAATTAGAGAGCACGGGTGTAATTAGAACAATGAACTCCATGTGATTAAGATCGACACTAAAAATCAGTACAAAAACGGCGGAGGCGCAGGCAAAAACGAAATTCTCCGAGTTTCAGTATGCAGGTGAGTCTGTTTTATTTCTCAATTATCTTCATCCAATCATTCTTTTTTATTTTGCCAACGAGATCACACCATTTTAAAACTCCTGAAGTATTTTCGAGGTTCATCAGTTTTTGTACAGCAGTCAAGTTATTAAAATCTGTTCAATTTGAATAAATCTTGAGATCAGTTCTGAAATACCAAATTGTGATCAGGCCTTCCTTGCGTGTCTCCTCATCGCTGTCGCCCTGGGCGCCAACGTCCCCGATCCACGCGGTGTGCCGTGTGGCGAGTGCAGCGATCCTGAGGCGCCAGAGTGCTTCATGAAAGCGGTGGGTTTCTGATTAGGGCTCCTAGTTCAAGAGCTTTTTCAATTACTCATCCAAGTACTTGAAGACTGAATCACTCGAATCAAACGAGGAATGCATCAAATCAGTTTGAGTACTTGAACGAGTACTTGAAAAAGTACTCGAATTAGGAACCCTATTTCTGATTTACCTTTGTCTCGAATAATGATTCTGAAGTTTATGACGGTTTTTATGTTCACAATGGAAGATAAAAAGTTTGCTCCTCAGGACTCTGCTTCGAGTCGAGATTAGCTTTCTATGAGCTCGTTTTGTGGACCCCGGGCTGTTTCAGGACTTTTTCTGGGATCTGGGAAACGAAGGAGACAGCCTTATTTGCAGGACGAGAACGGCACCGAGCAGAAGTCGTGCTATCTCTCTGCAGAGCAGCGCGCACAGCATCATAGACTTTGCAGTCAAGAACGTATTCTGCGCTGTCGCTCGATAAAGCGCTATTGCCATGCGAAAGAAGACTCACTCAAAGTGAGAAATCATGAATTATACAATCAACAATTCATTTGAAATTTTGAAATTGAGATTGATTGCGTTCAATCTTTCATATTGCAGCCCGATCCCAATAAGCCGGGTGAGTTCCTGGTCCTCGCCGGCTGCTTTTTCTACCCTTACAACGCAATTCCGGAGCCGAGCCCGCTAGCGAATATCACTTCATCAGGTCATTTTTTGCTACTTCTGTAAAAACATTACGTAAATTTCGTAAAAATTGCTAGCATTCTCATTTCATGAATTCATCAAATTAGTGCATTTCCATAGTATCTCTTGCAAAGTTCTGGAAACATTAGTTCTAAACATAAGTTCTGGAAACATTTATTTTTATTATTAGCAAAATCATGCAATCATGATTGGAAAACAAAAAATTAACAAAGCCTTGAGGATGAGTTGAAAATTGGAATCTACTTTTTGCCAACTTGAAAATTACATATAATGAAGATCCACGCGGTGTGCCGTGCGGCAAGTGCAGCAATCCAGAGACTCCGGAGTGCTTCGCGAAAGTGGTGAGATATTCTAGTATTGTTATTAGTGTTTGAAAAATTAAAACGTAGTGTGCCGGTCTAAAAAGCGTCCGGTTCACTTTTCTGCTCGCTCTAACTTGTTATCCAAGCCGTCTGGCACTTCACAGGTGGTTCCATGTTTCCTCCTGACATGACCTTTAGGTCGTGTGAGAAGAGCACACAGCAGTCTGTCTTTTTAATAAGACAGTTAAAGTAAAGAGCACGCTGCTTAGACCAGTACACCACGTTTCAGATTCTGAAACACTAATACTGAAAAAAAGGTTTTGAGTAGAGATCTACAGAAGATAGTTAATTTTGACAGCAAAGAACCCAATCTTAGCACTTTTTGAAGGATCAGACCTTTGCTTTAGTCGAGATAAGCGTTGTTTTTTGTTGTTGCTTTTTGTATGAAATTCATTTTTATGAAAACGGTTTCCGTCATTCTACACGTTGCTCTCTAGTATCTGAAATTATGCCAAGATTATGCGCACGATTATCTCAGTACCTTTTTGAAGGACTTCAATGGCGTAGCGGAGGAGAGATGCTATTTTACTGCGGAGCAGAAAGCAAAGCACCATCCACTTTGTGCGCAATCATCTGCGCTCGACTGTCGCTCTCGAAATCTGTACTGCCATGTAATTGAATCGACAGTTAAGGTGGGAACGAATTTGAGATTAGCCAAGTTTCCTATTGATGTTTCACCAGCTAAAACGCGGTTCGAAAAATTGAAATTAAAGGATTTCTGAACGGTTTCGAAGGTGGAGGTTCTACCACGAAAAACCCTGATCAATCAGGACCGTAACACTCGCCCTCCTGACTTTCTCTTCTTCCATCCCCTCTCCTCTCAGTGCTCCTCCCTCTCCTTCTCTTACTCTCAATACCTCATCGGCACACCTTCTGGGGGTGCCCCGCTCCCATTAGCGCTACCTCCTGTCTTTCTCGCCTCTCTGTCTGTTTCTGTCCGATTCTCACAATCTGGAAGGAGCCCTCTCTCTCCTCTTGTTGATCAGGGATTCAAACTTTGGAGGGCTGTATACGGTAGCCCCCGCCCACGCAAAAAATAAAATGTACCTCTTCGGGTAGCTCTCTCATGGGGCTACCGGGTCAAAGTTTCCATTCAGATCCGAATTTAATCGGTTCAAGCCTCCTTTAAAAGCGGAGCAGAAAAATATTGAACACACTCTCTTACCGACTGCGTCACTTTCAAATGTTGGAAGACGAGGAACAATGAACTATTTATGAAAGAGCAGAGAAGTGCAAGTTTCAAAATTTTCTAAGAGCTTTCATACAGGGTGACAACTTACACTGACAAGCCAAAACTTACACTAACATCCCTGACAAGCCGAAATACATTGTAGTTTGGAGTGCGCCAGAAACCCCAAAAAATCATCTGATCAGCACCTTTTGGAGAGGCGATCTGCCTAAACAACACACGTTTTTTCACGACTTTTCATAGTTTCATGGTGCGGACGTGAATTTCCGGAAGCGAGAGAGAATTTGAGAGAGAGAGAATTTGAGAGAGAGAGAATTTGAGAGAGAGAGAATTTGAGAGAGAGAGAGAGAGAGAGCAAGGCAGAACGATAACAATAGAAAAATGATTAAATAAAGATTTTTCAGCCACACCCTACCACTCCTGGACAATTCAGATTTATGCTCTGGTGCTCCAGTGCGACCTACGACCCTGCCAACCCCCGTCCAGATCCAAGGGGTGTTGCTCCGGTCGGAGGAGATGCGCCACCTGAGAATCAAGGCTAGTTTCAAGTTTTTACTCACTATTTTAATGACCCTTCCAACGGATGAACACTCAAAGCTTAGTTTCCTTCTAACCTAGAGAGTTCTATTGGGGTTTCTGAGAAAGTGCTCACGTGAAGTGCTTATCTGGGCCACGGACGAGGCGCCCCTGTCCGGAGTCTGAAACTGAAGGATCCTAGACACAAGAGACTTTATGTCACAGGAGCCAGCCCTACCAGCAAACTATAGCACAGATATTCTCTTGGTTTGAGTTGACCTTTTTTTGCTGTGTGCTTATTTGTAAACCACTAGAGACAGCGAAACGGCCGATTCACTCTCACCTACTCTTTAAGAATTTCTCCCCACCGCTGCCAGCTGTAAGAATCGGCGCTGTCTCGAGTGGAGAGAATGTGAAGAGAATTGGCGCATTTCGGTCTACGGCTAATGACCGTCCACGGATAACTGAACATCGCCTGCAACTGGAGATACACCTCTCTCTACCGAATGTTTTAGGCTGCGCAGAAATAATTCATTTTTGGAAAACTTCAAATTAAATCTCGCTTCACCTTGTCGCACTCGCTATCAAATTTGCGTTACAGAGTCACATTAGTCTGATAAGCTGCTGTACCAAATCTCAAAGAGGGGGGGGGGAAGATATGTATGTATGTATGTTTATCGCAACTCGGAGAGGTGGATGGTTTTTGTGAGCGAAAAGAGATCAGAGAAGAAGTGTCGTGAAAAAAAGCAGGTGATCAATCAGTGAGTAGATACAGATGCAAGAAAGTGATTCATTTTTAGAAAACCTCAAATTAAATCTCGCTTCTCCTTGTCGCACTCGCTATCAAATTTGGGTTATAGAGTTAAACTAGTCTGATAAGCTGCTGTACGAAATCTCAAAGGAGGGGAGATATGATTTCCAGTTTCCGGAAAATGAAACACATTTGCGCACTCTAAAATTTTTCTCACAGGAGTCGCTGAAGATGATAACACGAATGGAGACGAAATCGACTCTGGAGCGGCGGAAGAATGAGCGTCACTTTTTCCAGAACCTTTGTAAATTTATCACTTTGCACGTCTTAGTGATAAGATAAACAGTTCAGAGAGCTTTTGGAACTTGGAGTTTGTTGGAATGTGGCTGACAAAAGTAAAGGTAAAGTTATCCGGAATCAAGCGCTCCTCGCTGCCGGAACCCGCCGGAAAGGCCAGCTGTTTATTTTGGACTACAACATCCGCGGTGCCCCAATCCGACGCGAGTGCGTACCTTTTCGCATAAATGCTATCAATGAACCGATCCCGGAGGGATAGTATAAAGTCTTGGTTGACCCTGACGGGGATCGAGCTCGGGAACCTTCGCATGCCGAGCAGCACCTTATACCACTCGGCCATCACGTGGCTGACAAGACTGGAACAAATAGTGTGAACAACATCGTTTAGCACGTTTAGCATGTAATCTTGTTTCGAAAATCAAAACGTAGTGTGCCAATATGACGATACGAAACGTCCGGTTCACGTTTCCTCTCTTTGTAGCGTTTCTTTGTCCGCCAGTTGGTGTTTTTGAGTAGACAAACCTTGGGAACTTGCTGCGGCAAATATGATCTATAGTGCAGACCGAAAAGGTGGGAGCGCTTTTGTCAATTTCTCAAATTGACGACGGATGGTTGGAAGAAAAGAACAATGTTTCCTGTCGATATGAAGCAGAGAGAGATGTCTGATTTTGCTTTCCAAAAAATATTTTATTGATTTATGATCCAGCGCCAGCGATGTACTTTACCGCTATGCTTTTCGAAACTTGTTAGAGTACGGTAGTTCAATGCGTCGCCTTTTCGTATTTCACCGTATTGGCACACCATCTTCTTGATTTCTGAGCTAGCGTGACGTTGTACACTTCAGGGGAAAGACACAGCGTTTGCGCCGGATCATGAATCAATTATTTACCTTTTCGGAAAGCAAGATCAGATTTCACTCTCTGGCTCATATCTAAATGAGCTCATAGAACGGTCTTCTACGAGCAGGAAAGCACTTTTTTTTCTTTTGACTATCCGCTGTCAAATTGATAAATCTACAAAAACGCTCCCACCTTATCGGCCTGTACTATGTTCCAGAAATTTTGAACATTAACTACCTAAACCGCACGTTTGATTCCAGTTTGAATCTAAACATTACTTACACAGTTAAAGGGTGGTGCATGGCTACTGCGGTTTTGCATTCAAAAGCGACGTATGCAAAGCTTCATCTAGGCGAACACCACAATTTTTTCTCTCATTCTCTCCTAGTGACAGCTCCTTTCCCCTTCTGTAGAGATTCCATGTGTTGTCGAATAGAGCACTATCCTGACAGCTGGCTCCTTCCACCTGTCATGAGTGAGGGGGTGCCCGATTCTTTAATCTATACCAGCAGTGTGTGTGTGTGTGTGTGTGTGTGTGTGTGTGTGTGTGTGTGTGTGTGTGAGTGTGTGTGTGTGTGTGTGTGTGTGTGTGTGTGTGTGTGTGTGTGTGTGTGTGTGTGTGTGTGTGTGTGTGTGTGTGTGTGTGTGAATCATGAAATCACACTGACAAAATTTTTTCTAAAAATTTTCCCTTGCAACCATTCACATTTTCACTTTTCGTGATTTTCAAGTTTCCAAATTTTCTTCTTGGAAGCTTTTTTCAGACATATCACGAGAAGTAGCCTCAATCAAACAAATTCCAACTTCGGAAAGTTTTGGAGATGATGACCTGTTATTGAGTTTTTTGTGAGAAAATTTGCAATGACATCAATGAGGTCTTCCTTCCTTGTCAGCTCTGTGAAAAACTTATCCTAGATCTCATTTTCAAATCATTATGTTTTTTTTTACAATTTGACTGTGGCTCATAATCAGATGTGGCCTTCTCAACGTTGGAAAGAAATATGTGGATTTTGCCAAAAAATCCCTCATTTCCCATCGTCTTGTTCGTTTCAACATTTCCACCATGCTCGAGATGATATGGATTTATTCAGACATGCCGAGTGATGAAACTACGAAAAACTTTTTGCAGAAAAGCTGAACGTTACTTTATCAAGAAGGCATCGAAGCTCTACATCAAAGTTTTACTGCTCCACTGCGCGTTCTTGATCATCATCAGCAGAAGGAGATGCTCCTGTGAAGCAATTTCATCAATACTTATTTTTTGGTTCTTTTCGGGCATCCCGGTCCAGGAAGATTATACCACCTAATCTTCAAGGACCAGGATAACCGAAAAAGTCTTTGTTTCTCCCGCATTTATACATCGATTATTTGATTTTCATGTGCAGCTTGCAAAGTTTCTGAGAAAGTGTGTTATGGAAAATTTCGAGTCAAATGCATGGTTCGAAAACATTGGAAGACCATTGGAATAGTGAAAAAATTACTCAGAACTAACCTTCATCCTCAGATGGTGCATTTCCTCCGGCCGGCTCAGCACGCTTTGGCTCCGGTATGGGGTTGGCAGCGTCGTAGGGCTTCAGGTCGCAGGTGGAAGTGAAAGTTTTTAATCCGTTGGGAAGTGTCTGAAAATTCTCTTCTCCATTTTTTCTATCCCTCGGCCGATGTTCTAGTTTGAGTGTAGCCGGAAAGAGAATCACTACACTGTTTTTATGAAGTCTGACCACTTCATTTTTGTTCTCCATTTTCAATGTCTCACTCTATGTAAGTATTTCTCTTGCTCGTTCAAGTAATAAAACTTTCAAACTTTCAAAGTTTACACTTGGCTGATCACCTTGACCGTCGACTCAAATACACAGCCGAGAAAAGACCGATTTTTGCATTGAGTAACACGGAGAATGAGCTATGAAACGGTCTGGTAGTTGGTCTCATGGGGACTCTGACGGACAAACGGCTCTCGGTCGACTAATCTACGGACGAAGATACGGCTCTCGGTCGACTAATCTACGGACGAAGATACGGCTCCCGGTCGACTATACACTTGGCCGCTCACAGCATTGGTCTCACCTTGACCGTCGACTCATATATATGGCAGAAGCGCTCATGCGAGAGACAGAAAAGCGATTTTGCTTGTCTGCAGAGTGGATGGTGCTGTGCTTTCTGCTCTTCAGTGAAAAAGCATCTCTTCTCCGCGACGCCGTTGAAGTCCTTGAACAGAATTTTTTTAAAAAATTTAAAAATCCAAATTAATCTTTTCCTCTTCTGAAAAAGATATTATTTCTCAAAGAATGTGTGACGGGTTTGGGTTTTTTTTTTGTTTCACAAATTCCATTTCCCTAAAATAATCTGGCTATTAAAATG
>CAVOJK010000637.1:7500-17500 GCA_963695495.1 Hololepta plana
CTCAATCTGTCAATCCTTCCGGTGTCCGGGCCTGGTGAGTTTTCCCGTGTTGAGTCAAATTAAGCCGCAGGCTCCACTCCTGGTGGTGCCCTTCCGTCAATTCCTTTAAGTTTCAGCTTTGCAACCATACTTCCCCCGGAACCCAAAAGCTTTGGTTTCCCGGAAGCTGCCCGCCGAGTCATCGGAGGAACGTCGGCGGATCGCTAGCTGGCATCGTTTATGGTTAGAACTAGGGCGGTATCTGATCGCCTTCGAACCTCTAACTTTCGTTCTTGATCAATGAAAACGTTTTTGGCAAATGCTTTCGCTTAAGTTCGTCTTGCGACGATCCAAGAATTTCACCTCTAGCGTCGCAATACGGATGCCCCCATCCGTTCCTATTAATCATTACCTCGGGGTTCCGAAAACCAACAAAATAGAACCGAGGTCCTATTCTATTATTCCATGCACACAATATTCAGGCGAAGTTTTAGCCTGCTTTAAGCACTCTAATTTGTTCAAAGTAAACGTGCCGGCCCACCTCGACACTCAGCGAAGAGCACCGCGGTGGGATTGTTGAAGTTGGACCGCCCCGAGGGACGCGAACGCGCACGTACGACACCCGCGAAGGTACCGCACGGAACGCGCCACGACGACACCCCCGAAGCTAAGTCCACCGGCAGGACGTCCTGCGACACGCCAGTTTACACCGCGAGCGATGAACCGGCGGCGCACGACACAGATTCGACTACGAGCTTTTTAACCGCAACAACTTTAATATACGCTATTGGAGCTGGAATTACCGCGGCTGCTGGCACCAGACTTGCCCTCCAATTGATCCTCGTTAAAGGATTTAAAGTGTACTCATTCCGATTACGGGGCCTCGGATGAGTCCCGTATCGTTATTTTTCGTCACTACCTCCCCGTGCCGGGAGTGGGTAATTTGCGCGCCTGCTGCCTTCCTTGGATGTGGTAGCCGTTTCTCAGGCTCCCTCTCCGGAATCGAACCCTGATTCCCCGTTACCCGTTACGACCATGGTAGGCGCAGAACCTACCATCGACAGTTGATAAGTCAGACATTTGAAAGATGCGTCGCCGGTGCGAGACCGTGCGATCAGCAAAAAGTTATTCAGTTTCGTCAAACAATACGACGACGAGTCCGCGCGAACGAACCCGCCGCCGATTGGTTTTGATCTAATAAAAGCGCCCCTTCCGTCTCCGGTCGGGGCTCTGTTTGCACGTATTAGCTCTAGAATTACCACAGTTATCCGAGTAAATGTGTGTACGATCTAAGGAACCATAACTGATTTAATGAGCCTTTCGCGGTTTCACCTTAATTTGGCTTGTACTGAGACATGCATGGCTTAATCTTTGAGACAAGCATATGACTACTGGCAGGATCAACCAGGGAACTGCGTGTTCGGATTGTGCACGAAGCACACATTGCGAATATCGTAGTTCCACACATGAACTCGCGCCACACATTAGCAACAACAACAACAACAACAACTCTCGCACGTCGAGAAAAAGATCCCGAGAGAAGAGATGATGATGATGATGATGCGTCGTCGTGTTTTGCTCGTAAATGTATTTAAACACTACTTTCACAACATACTTTTCGCCGCCCCAAACGGACGAGACCGTAAATGAGGCGGAGACGAATCGTAAGTGTACTATGTAGTTCGTTCGATTTTTCTGATCTTCATTCAGAAGAAGTTAAACGCGGGCCAAAAGAGTTGACGGAGATGAGAGTGAGAAACGAAGTAGATTATCGTACGCGTACGTAGTAATAAAAATACGACGACGACGACATCGCATCCAAGTTTCCCAAACAACAAATCACCCTCTTTTGCGCGAAAACATTCTCCGGACATTCAGATCATCGTGCTTCCTCATACTCTCGTTTAAAAAATTCTACTCTTCGTTAGACATGTTAATATTTCGATAAACGAAAATGTCGTGATAGGCGTTGAATGTAAGCCGAGAAAGCGCGCGTGGCCGTTTTCCGAAAAAGACGAAACACACGACGCAAATCGGCGAACAACAACCATCCTCGCTCGGAACGTAGAGAGATCGTGCATAGTAGTGTTTTGTATAAAACATTAAAAATGTTTATAAAAGTATTAGGTGGCCGCAAATAACAAGAATTCACTTCGTCCTAGTTGACGTCGAATAGATTACGGTGAAGTAAACTACGACCCAGGACGCGGACCCTGCTGTTGAATAATTGCAAGTCCTTAATCAACTCGTTAGCGAAACAACGAAAGAAGTACGGTCGTTAAGCAACGTTAAATACGCCGTGTGAGTAAAAAAAAAAGGCACACAGGCACGATTTTTATTAACACAGACGTAAGAATCGAAGAACGGCACCGTACGACTACGAAGTTAAACTACCGAAGTTAAAGATACCAGACCAAACGAGTATTATGAAAATACTATGATAGGCGGTCGATCGAATCGTACTACGAGAGATCGGGCCTACCACATATAGAGTAAAGTGGCGCGTATACTTGCTCGCTACACGGCTGACGAATAGTGGGGAACCGATGCGCTCGCTCTGGGCGAACGATGACGCGCGCCCCGTACTCGAGCGAAAATCGGGTACATGTTGCGCAGGTTTGAGGTCCGTACTAGTGGCACGCTCCGGGCCAAAATCTCTCGCGCCCGAACTCATAGATATTAGTACGATCATACATCGTAGCGAAGGCTCGTTCCGGGCGACTCGGAACTTTTTCCCGAAAAATCGAAGGGAACTTGGGAAAATTTTTCGATCGCAAATACCTTATTTTCTGACTTTGTTTAGTTGAACTGAAACGTATTTAGAAATTATTTCTCCTTTTTAACGGTTTTAAGCTTACTCATACATACGTTAACATATGTATACATACGTTAACATATGTATACATACGTTAACATATGTATACATACGTATACATATGTATACGTATATTTAGATTGAACATTTTGAAATGAATTTGAAAGAGGATCTTAGGATCTTAGGATCTTAGGAGGGACGTAGGCGCAAAAGTGTAAGGAACGAAATAATGTATATATAGTTATGTTTATATAAAGAATTATATATAAATGATGTTTATATGTAATGAATTTGAAAGAAGGCATAAGCTGATCCTATATTACTTAGGATCTAAGGAGGAGAGAGGGAAGGGGGGCGGCAGAGTAGGAATTCGATTTTGTTATTATCGAGAAAGATGATAAGAAAATAAAAAAAAAAAAATAGAAGACTTGCACAATAATTAATTATTAAAGTTAAAGGGAGATCTCTCACGATCTGGGACGCATAAAAAATGCGTGTGTCCCAGATCGTGCGAGATCTCCCTTTTTCTATGAGTCGAAATTATTGACGAATTATTAAAATTATAACCTAACATCAATAAATGACTGCAATTGTATCTTAACGCCGGCCTACAAAGTTGAAAGCAAAGTGAGCTAACAGAATTAATAAAAAAAAAGAAAGAGAACACGCTGTTGACTAATGAATAAAATACAAGCGTTCGATTGATGCGGTGCAAATGAAGATAAGAAATGCAGATAACACAGTGATAACAATTAAACGAATTAAATTTATCAGAACTTATGGATCAATGAAGAAATGAAGTATAAAAAAAGTAGTTTCACGTTGACAAAAAGAATGAAAAGAAATGATAAAAAAAAAAAGAGAAGGTAAGTAATGTAGGAATTGTATTTAGTTTTTTAAAAGTATTATTGAGAGAAAAGAAGAATATTTATTCGATCCGATAAGCAGCGAAAGAAATTTACAAAAGTCAGCAACAGGAAGTAGCTAATTACTTTGCTTATGAAAGGTTTAGACTTGTGATTAAATTAAAACACATTATAGCCACCGAATAAATGAATTAAATGTTAGATGATTTGAGAAATAAAGGGAGAATTGTAATGCGAAAAGAAAAAGATCTTAGTCAAGAGAGAGAGAGAGAGAGAGAGGGAGAGAGAGAGATTGGCGATTCGACAAATAATCAATTCAAATGTAGAATTCAGTCAAGATAAGAAGAGAGAACAACTACGAAAAAGAGAGAGATAGAGAGAGATGGATTAGCGATTCGACAATTAAGCTATAGAAATAAAAAATGCAAACATAAGCGAACGACTTATTGCATCATATGCTTTCTTCCTAACTTTATGCTACATGATTATAATGATACTGTGTGCAAAGCATTTTAAATAAGCCTTAGTTATGAATGATGCGATGTAAAACAAATGCACTTAAAAAAAATAACATTAACGAGTGTAATAATAATAATAATAATAAACGATTGTTAAAAAAAAAGATACAATCGAATCATGATGGAATCAAAGTATTGCAGTATGTATTTTACAAACACGAAAAAATTAGTGATAACAACATGAAAATTGTATGTACTAATCAACTAAGTTCGTATCTATATTAGCACCGAAAAATAATAACTCGACAGGAAAAGAAACTTGTTTCTGATATTGAGTGTTTAACATGAGGAAAGAGAGGGAGGAGGAAAAAAAAGCTGCAATACGATTGTCTTTAACATGGAGACAAAGAAAATGAAAAAAGAAAGGCAACAGCACGCGGTGTTCCCAGGCAGTCACCTATCCAAGTACTAATCGCGCCCGACGTTGCTTAACTTCAGTGTTCGAACGTGTACTGGTGTATTCAACGTGGTATGGCCGTTGCCGATGGAAAATGTGTAGGAGCAAGTAGGTAAGTTCTCTTTTCGTACTCTGTTTTGACGGATAAACTAACTAAAAGATATGTATAAATGAGTTCCTTCGATATCGTTCATACGACAAGTGAGTTAAGAAGTGAAATTAAAAGTTTCGATTGAAAGGTACACAGAAAAATATACTAAACTTGAAGATTAGCAGCTGATAATTGATATCATTCAGGCGCAAAATGAAAATGTGATACGATTCGAACCTTGTCTTCTCTTCACCAACCGTTTGAGTTTTGTAAAATGCTGTGAAAAGCAACAATGCAAACATTAATGTGAAAAATGCACTTGTAGTGATAATGTTAAATGTTAATTA
The DNA here is from genome assembly GCA_963695495.1 of Hololepta plana. Classification (NCBI taxonomy): domain Eukaryota; kingdom Metazoa; phylum Arthropoda; class Insecta; order Coleoptera; family Histeridae; genus Hololepta; species Hololepta plana. The sequence continues at coordinate 12,514 of CAVOJK010000637.1, forward strand.
AACGATTAAGTAAACAGTTAATAAAAGAAAGAAAGAGTGCGAAATAATTAACAATTGTAAAGCCTGATCATTGACTAGTTCGTAATTTTGATTTTACCATTGCAGGTAATATCGATTAAAACATTGAATAGATGCAAAAGAAATTAAGAATAATTCCAGTTGAACATGTTTGCCTTTTATTTTAGTAGCATAGTCATAATAAAATTTAGATTCAACTTAGCTTTTTCTTTTTATTTTCATTTACAAGACTAGAGTTGTATAATTTCTTTGTTGGTGAAATAAAAGACAACGGCAAAATATGATTTAAATAATGACGAAAATTATTAGTGGTAAATCCCATCGGCTTTCTCTCTCTCTCTCTCTCTCTCATAATGAATATAAGAACAGAGGAATGTTTATATCTTTAGTCGGCATGCTTTCTTGTTACGGACGATTCTCGAAAGCGTTATCAAAGCGGATGCGAATCCAGATGCACGACTCTGACGCTTCTCTTTCATCTCACTTAATCTGCTCACTGTTATTAGTCGCAACGTATCAATTATTCTCTCAATTTAACATCAAGTGTTTCTACTGTTGTCCTTCTCTTACCCTTTGTTTTATTTCTTAAAACTTTTCGCTCTCTTTCTCTCTCTCTCTCTTTTAAACTTCGCCAAAACGAAACGATAGCGTTTGTTAGCGCTAATATTTTCGATAAAATCGTATGCTCGTCGGCAAAGCGAAGAAAAGCATTCATTCATTCACCGTGTGCCTGAGTGAATCGGTCGAGTTTCGCGTCGCTCTAGTATCGTAACTATTGCCTCGATATCGTCGGCGTCGCATTCCACACGTGGTTCATAGTTTCTACGACCGGCAACCGGCCGGAGAAGACGTCGACGGCAACGGTAGGGTATCGTAAAAGACTTCCAAACGAAGAAGTCCCGACGGACGATCAGTTATCGCTACTTCGCGTGAACTTTTCTGCCAGTTACTCGTGCATCTGACACCTAAGTGCATTATTTTCTCGCGGTCCGATGTTTCGTCGACAAGAGCCACCACGTGGAAACCGTGGCACACGGTGCTGGTGGACGTCGTCGAGGAAAAATCGACATGCGGACCCACAGGAGTTCGACCGCGGAGGTTTTCGATTAGTTTCTACGCGCTGAACGTTACCAATTTCGACGTCTCAGCACGTGTAGAACGTAACAAAACTGAAAACAGAAGCTTCGAGCGCCAATTACGTTGCGACTATCGGAGTATCGTTATTCGTATTTTTCGTTTACGTTGATTTTCATCATTTTATTTTGCTTTTATTGATTGAAAAATCGCGGTGCATATTCGTGCGACACGACAAGTATATTAAACAGTACAAATAAAAACAAGTAGTACGCATTATTGCGAGATGGCAGACGTGATGACAGTGCAACAAAGTGGTACTGCAGGCGGTCAAGTAGGAGGCGGCACGCCGACGACCACGACGAAGAAAAATGCCGCCGCATCATCGAATGCCGCAACGACAACATCATCGGCGTCAACGACGGGAGCAGGAGCGGCAGCAACGACGACGACGACGACGGAAAGCAACGCAAACAGCGCTTCCGGCGTCACGAACGGCGCCACCTCCGGAAGCGGCGGCAGCCGTAACAGTGCCGCGGCGGCAGCCTCGCGTAGAAAGAAATCGAAACCGAATCATCCGCCGACGTCCGAGATGGTGACAAACGCAATCCGAAGCCTGAAAGAACGCGGCGGTAGTTCGTTGATGGCGGTGAAAAAGTATATCGGTGCTAATTACAAGGCGGACGCCGAGAAATTGGCGCCATTCATTAAGAAATACTTGAAATTGGCCGTCGCCGCCGGTGCGTTAGTCCAGACAAAAGGCAAAGGTGCATCCGGTTCGTTTAAGTTGGCCTCCGGCAAGGGAACTACGGCCGCCACCGCAAAACAGGTCGTCGCCAACAAACCTAAGACGGCGAGAACCACGAAAGCGTCCGCAGCAGCAGCGGCAGCAGCCGCCGCTAAAACGACGACCGCCGCAATTGCGAGCAAAAGGACCAGTAGCAAGACGAAGACGAAGAAGAAGCCGATGACGTCGTCGTCGCCAAGCAAAAAGTCGTCGTCGTCGACAACAACAACGGCCGCGTCTGCTTCTACCGTACTGAAGACTAAAAAGCCGGTGGCGAAAAAGACGGCCACGGTTTCGCCGAAAAAAAAAGCGACGATCGCAAAAGCGAAGAAAGCGACCACGACCGTAGCGACGAAAGCGAAAGCGGTGGCCGGCGCATCCGCCAAGAAAACGCCGGTGACGGCGGCGTCGAAGGCGAGGAAAAGGGCAACGACCGTTGCAGCGATTGCCGCGAAGAAAGGCTCGCCGGCAGTGACGAAAAAACCTGCAGCGTCTAAGAAGACGACGGCGACGACTCCGAAAAAGGAAATAGCAGCTGCTGCCGCGAACGTCGTCGCGTCGCCGAAAGCGACCGTAACGAAATCGCCGTCGAAAGCGAAGAGAGCGACGAAAGCCGGCCCGACGAAGATAAAGAAAGCGCCAAAACCCAAGAAAGTGACCAAAGCGATTTCGAAGGCGGCCAGCGGCGTTGGCAAGAAAACCACTGCGGCGGCGGCGTCGTCTCCGAAGAAATAGTGCTAGAAAATTTGACGGAAAAGAGAGAGAGAGAGAGAGTGATGAGAGTGCATTATCCTTTACGTGACACGAGTGCGAGCGAAGCAATGGAAATAAGTAGAGGACGAAATGAAAAATGGTCCTTCTAAGGACCACAAAATAATTACAGCGAAGAGAATTTCGTTTCTATTATCCTTCTCCTTTTTAAATAATGTTTAATAAAAAATAAAGAAAATTACTTTTTTTTTACAGCTTAACTTTAGCATAGGAGAAGCGCACATTTTGACGGGTTATGATCGACCGATGTGTGGCTCAAATTGTCGTAACAAACGCGTAAAAAGGACAGAAGTTTTATAAGGAATTTTCAACGAATAATAGCTTTCATAATACCAATTAGTGCTCCTGAACAGAACCAAATTGTCTCATCGCTCGCTTATTTATGAACCGCATAAATGCGTAGGTTAAGCGTGATCGCAACCAGAATATGCAACGATCGGTCGTAAGTCGATGCTTTGATCGACGAGAAAATGCGTTAATTAATAATAGGGATTTATTTTTATTGTAATTTAAACGAATAGCCTTCTTAATAACACTTGGTGGTTCTGAAAAGAACCGTTTTTTGTTGTTTTAATTTGTGTTACGTCAACACACACCAAGGAAATAGCTTAAGCACGTTCACCGCGTATTCTTCTCGCGAGCTGAATATCCTTAGGCATAATCGTAACACGTTTTGCGTGGATCGCGCACAAGTTTGTATCTTCGAAGAGTCCGACTAAATACGCCTCGCTGGCCTCTTGCAGAGCCATCACGGCCGAGCTCTGGAACCGGAGATCAGTTTTGAAGTCCTGAGCGATTTCACGTACGAGACGCTGGAACGGCAGCTTGCGTATCAACAACTCTGTGCTCTTCTGATATCTTCTGATCTCCCGAAGAGCCACCGTTCCCGGACGATAACGATGCGGCTTCTTCACGCCGCCTGTGGCCGGAGCACTCTTACGAGCCGCTTTCGTGGCGAGTTGTTTCCGTGGTGCTTTGCCGCCGGTCGATTTGCGTGCCGTTTGTTTAGTACGTGCCATTTTTATCTCCTTCTTTTTTTTTTTTTTTTGATTGCTTTCTTTAACTATAACAACAAAACCAACAATTTATTAATTTTTTCAGCAGCAGATTCAATACGAAGCGTGCGTAACGTACGAGATAAGTTCTCAAACTGACGCCAAAAATTTTTTTGAGGTGCTTATTATACGCTCTGTACGACAACACAGCACGCTTTGACTCGTCTGGGTTCTAATTGGTTACTATCTCGCTTGCGCAATCCGAGGTATTAGGCGAATTTATAAAAGCCGAAAATTGCCGCTTGGAACGGCAGTTCAACGAAGCCATTCACAAGGTTTGTGTTAAACAAGTTAGACGTAAAAGTAGACGATTGAAAAATGACAGGACGCGGCAAGGGTGGCAAAGGTTTGGGTAAAGGAGGAGCGAAACGACATCGTAAAGTGTTACGCGATAACATCCAGGGCATCACCAAGCCAGCCATCAGACGTTTGGCGCGTAGAGGAGGAGTAAAACGTATATCCGGCCTGATTTACGAGGAAACGCGCGGCGTACTAAAAGTGTTTCTCGAGAACGTAATCAGGGACGCCGTCACTTATACGGAGCACGCGAAAAGGAAAACCGTTACGGCAATGGACGTTGTTTACGCGCTGAAACGACAAGGAAGAACGCTGTACGGTTTCGGCGGTTAATCGCTGCCTGTGACGACGAGAGCGAGTTGTTTCTTATTATTTTATCTTCCTAATGTTGACATCAGAAAACAAACAAAAAATGGTATTGTGGAGAAGAAAATAACAGCGACTGCTCGAAATGGAAGGCTAAAAAAAAAAAACGAACCGGTTCTTTTCAGAACCACAAATTGTAATACTTGAAGAGAAATTCGCAAATATTGCTTATCTAACCTATCTGATATCTTTAAAAATAGAAAAAGAAAGCAAATTATATCTTCGCAACATAACCTCACATTTTGTATTGGACCCTACTCGAAAATCACGGTAGTAGGACAGCTTCACATCAAATTAACTAACCTGTACCTTTAGCTCATCAGAACAGTATCTAATTAGAACAACAAGGATTTGATATGTTCGATTTGGTGGAAGGTAGGTAATTGAAGCATTATTTACTTATAAGATTTGCTACGTACGATTAAATTCATGATTAAAATCACCGATAGACGGACACTTTATTATTACAAGATAGATACAAGAAAATTACCTGAATAAACAATAGTTAAAGTAAGACGAATTGCCTTCGTGTGGAAAAGCTTTGTGGTTCTGAAAAGAACCGTTTTTTTTTTTGTTATATATATATATATATCAATCACTATGTGACGGAACTGTATCA
>CAVOJK010000637.1:22500-27500 GCA_963695495.1 Hololepta plana
GTGCATGCACCACGTTTGGTAGGAAGATGGCTGTGTTACGTCCATCTTCCGAATTTGCCCACCTGGACTGCCAGAGATCCAGGTGTACCCTGAGGTTTGCCTCCTTGAGGCCCTTTAGTCTTTGCCTGTGTTGTCCCGCTCCGTTTTCTAAGGATCGCAATGCAGAGCGGGATTCGAAGTTCGCCACTGAGAGTTTGAGCTCGAGGTCTATCGGCAACCGCCCCAAGAGGACTTGGAGGGCTGCGGTAGACGTCGTACGTGTGTACCTCGAGCTCGCCAACAACATGAAACGCTGCGCCGCCCTTAGGTGACGCACCGCGTGAGTATGCTCGACAGCCCCGACCCAGAAGGGTGCCGCATACGTTACAATGGCCAAGTAAACCTGTTCATAGATAAGGCGTAAAGCTTTACCTCGCAGGCCACTTGTCCTCCGCACAAATCCTAGCAGCCTGTTGAAGCACGTCAACACCTTGTCCCTAAGATAGCGACAGTGCGCGACGTGCCCGCTGCCTTTTTCAAGTATCACCCCGAGGTACTTAAAAGACGTAACCAACGGGAGTGAACTGCCTAACACCTTAATTGTGGGTGGCCTAGACCTGTTTAGATCACCCTTGAGGAGCAAGCATGCCGATTTCGTTGCCGAGATCGTCAGCTTGTTCCTTGAGAGCCATGCAGCTAGACGCGTCATGTACTCCCTCCACCTATTCTCCAGCTCAAGCCGAGAATTCCCTTGTATGATGACCAAAAGGTCATCAGCATACGCGATGGACGACACTCCTGGAGCGTCAATGTCCACCGCCTCGTCAAACACCAGTGTCCAGGCAAAGGGCCCCAGGACGGAACCTTGAGCGCAACCTTTGGTGAGCTGCCTAGACACCGAACCATGCCTCCCGCAGATCGTAACCCTTCGATCCGCAAGGTAGGAGCGAAACAGCCGGTAGTATTCCAGCGGAACACAGGCCTGCCTAAGTCTGCCAAGGATCGCCGGCCACCACAGACCGTCAAACGCCCCTGCAATGTCCAACGATACAGCGAGGACGTATTTAGCCTCCGCCAGATCAACCCTACGCCGCACCTCAAGGAGCGCACCGATCGTAGAGCGACCACGGCGAAAACCATACTGAGACTCTGACCGAAAACCCGCACCAGTTAGGATGGGGTCAACCCTTCCGATCAGAAGTTTCTCCAGCACCTTCCCGAGAACAGGGAGGAGCGTAATGGGTCTGTAGGACTTAACCGCGTGAACGGGTTTATCCCTGGCTTTCAGTAGCAGCTTCAGCTGACCGTGCTTCCACGCTAACGGAAAGTGTCCAACCCTGAGGCAGGAGTTGTACACGTCGGTCAGTAGTCGCGTGTCGATGGTCCACCACCTTCGAATAATGGACGCTGAAAGCCCGTCCAAGCCCGGGGCTTTCTTCTTCTTGAAGGACCAAATCGCGTCTTCGATCTCCTTCTCGGTGAATTGCTCCACCGGTCCAGCGATCTCGTACTCTTCATTGGCCCTTCTCACTGCGTCTTGTTCCGGGGATTCGTTCACCATACGATCCTCCGGAAATAGTGTCTCTAGTGCCGCCCCCCCGGCACTTTCAAAGTCTATGACCGCCGATTCCGGGGAATCCGTCATAGTCGACCAGAATTCACCCACCGAGATTCTGTCGAACGCCAATTTGTACAACAAACCCCAGGTGTCGGTTCCCTGTGTTCGAAGTACCTCTTGCCAAGCTGCCCTCTTGGCCTTCCTAATCGCGGTCTTGTACCGCCTCTGCGCGGCACAGAAGAGTGACCGCCTTTCCTCAATCGAGCCCGGTGCAGCGCTTGATCTTCTAGCGCGCTGCAGACGTCGGCGAACATGCACGACGTCGGATCGCAAGCGATCCAGTTCCGGACTCCACCACGTAATTTCTGGCGCACGCCGCGGACCCACTACCGGGAAAGCAGCAGCCGCGGCGCTGCGTAAAGCGCCAGTGATGACCTCTACCCGATCATCAATCTCCGCGGAAGTAGTAGGCTCCCTCTGATTAGCTGCCTCGCCTAGAGTAATTGACAGGCGGGCGTCGAACACGGGCCACTTTCTCTCGATAATTCGAAATCGAGTGGACCCCTGTGCATCCGTATCGGCAGCAACTGCCGCGGACGGACCATTTGCGAACCTTAAGCGGGACACCATAGCATGGTGATCGCTTGAGAAGAACTCTGTCTCCAGAGTCCAGGATGTGACCGAGTGAGCCAACTCGGTCGAGACAAGCGTTATGTCAATGAATGATTCCCCAACCGGGCTCGAGAATGTCGGGCCCAGCCGAGGGTCATTCAAGACATGGAGACCATTCGAAAGGATAAATTCAGTCATTGGGAGGCCTCGAGTGGTTTCTAGCGTTCTTGGAGCCCACAAAGGGGATTCCGCGTTCGCATCCACTCCCACAATGACCGCCGACCTGCCTATGCCACGAAGAAAGACTTCCAACCTGCCCAAACCGACCTCGATAGGCAACGAGGGTCGGAGGTATAAAGAAGCCACGTAGATGGTACCGAAGCTTCCACGAACTAAGCAACAGACCAAGATGTCACTAGAGTACTGCGGCAAAAACAGCACGTCCAGTGACGGGTTCAGGACTACTACGGCCGCTAAGGGAGGATTACTAGCATCCCCCTGCACAGCGAGCAGTCTTGAAGCGAGGCACACTCCCCGAATGTGCCCCTTGTAGTGTGATGGTTCTTGGAGAATTAGAACATCACACTCTTCATGCGCCGTGTACGCACCGATCTGAGCCATCACTGCCTGGGCTTTTTGGCAGTTTAGCTGCAGAATTTTTAATGATGTACTTGCCATTGACTAGAGCCTCCGGATTGCATCATTCCCTTCCTACGGATGTAGAAAGTCTGGGCAGCCAAGCTTTGTTACGGCTTGGACCTCGCAGAGGCGGGAGGTTGACGGCAAGCCGCCGCCACCCGCTTCTTAACTCCTTCGAGTGCCTTCTTATAAAGAGGACACGCGTCAGAGCGCGAATCGTGAGTGTCAGGTTTCCTCGCGGTCCGACATGCAGGGCACGCCGGTTTCTCCTTCCGGGAGGGGCACTGACGGTAGTTGTGTCCTGCTTGGGCGCAGTGCCCGCAGACAACTTCCTTTGATGGACACGTTTTAGCGGTGTGTCCGAACCTCTGACAGCGGAAGCACCGCGTCACTTGGTAGTACTGGCTTAACCGGAACGATCGGAAGCCCACGTACACTCGGCTCTCCTTCTGCAGGCAAAGGAGAGCTCTTGCCGAGACGGTGAACAGCGCATGCTGGACCCCCTTCTCTTTTGCCTTCACGTGGCGGCTGAAGATAACTTCCCCATCCACGTGAGGGTACGTCAACTCGTCACGTACCGCTTTCGCCAGCGACTCAGCATCAATATCCCGAGGGATATTGTGCACCAAAATCTGCGGCTTGATGGTCGTCGGCTTGGTGACCGTGGCACCAATCCGCTTCAGGAAGTCCTCCGATTGGAGGGGAGCGTCGGCGGAGGACTTTGCCAGCTCCACCCGCACGGCACCGGTTTTGGTGACCGTCACCTGGCGCACTTTCGTGTCCGCTGACGGCACCGCGGTACCGAGGAGTTTCACCTTCAACTCCTCCGCTGTTTGACCCTCTATGGCCGGCTTAAGAAGCACGACCTTGGGCGGCGGTCGCACCTTCTTGACCTTGGGCGCCACCTTTTTAGGGGTGGGCTTACGGCCTTCGGGTGCTCCCTGTTTACCGCCCTTCTTCGTTGCGTCGGGCGGTTTCTTCGCGGCATCGGCGTAGGACGTCGATGCCTTGGGGGCGGACGCGGGCTTCGTCGTCGGCTGTGCAGCCACCCGCGTTTCTTTCATGGTCGCCTTCTGGACCGAGGTTGCCTTGAGGGTCTCCACCTGCCCCTCAAGTCTAGCTTGCGCCAGCAAGCTAGTGTTAAGCACTGTTTTCAGTGCGTCAAACACCTCCTGGAGCGAGGCGCATGCACTTTTGGTAATTTTATTCCCTTCAGTGCTGAGGATAAGCCGCAGTCTTGCCCCCAGGGCTGCAGCCTCCTCGTTCAGACCCACCGCTGATGGTGGATCCGCCCCCGCTCCTTTAGTGGCTTTGCCACTCGTCGTCGCCGTTTGCCCGGCCGACTTGCTTGTAGCACCTACGTGCTTTGCATCACCCTTAGTCTTTTTTTCGCGAGGTTGACTTTCCTCTCTCACTTGGCCATCAGTAGCAAACACTCCAATAGCCCCCTCTACTATGTCGATAGTCACTCTTTCCTCCGCCATGACTCTCTTCTGTAGCTCTTGAAAAACTCAAGACACGCACGAATGGTATTGCGAGACCCCTTCCTCTGTCCACTACGAATGACTCGGTGTTTCGCCACAGGAGCTACCCTGTGTTGATCCCCCTGGCCACGTAGAGGCACACCGGTTGGGGCTTTTAAGTTCCCCCCTATCCCAAGGGGGGGCCTACCTTTGAGTGTATCCTGGCTGCTTGGATACACTGCACTTTTTCAGCAATAAGAATCGCTATTAAGTCAGCCCTTACGTCTGACGTCGCTGCGAAATCGAACGAGCAGTTGTCGCACAAGAACGCTAATCAAGAGTAAGTCAAAACTTTTCTCTTGCCCCCAGGGGGAGTAGGTAGGGACAGAGTTGGGAATCTCGTTAATCCATTCGTGCGCGTCACTAATTAGATGACGAGGCATTTGGCTACCTTAAGAGAGTCATAGTTACTCCCGCCGTTTACCCGCGCTTATTTGAATTTCTTCACGTTGACATTCAGAGCACTGGGCAGAAATCACATTGCGTCGACACCCGGTTAGGGCCAGCGCAATGCTTTGTTTTAATTAGACAGTCGGATTCCCCTTGTCCGTGCCAGTTCTGAGCTGATCGTTGAATGGCGGCCGAAGAGGACACCGGACGACGCAAACGCATGCGCGAACACACGTTCACGCCATTGCCCGGGCCTCGCAGCAAGGAAGTTCCGCAGGAGGTCAAGGCACGGGACCGAT
>CAVOJK010000637.1:35000-52500 GCA_963695495.1 Hololepta plana
ACTTAGGATCTAAGGAGGAGAGAGGGAAGGGGGGCGGCAGAGTAGGAATTCGATTTTGTTATTATCGAGAAAGATGATAAGAAAAAAAAAAAAAATAGAAGACTTGCACAATAATTAATTATTAAAGTTAAAGGGAGATCTCTCACGATCTGGGACGCATAAAAAATGCGTGTGTCCCAGATCGTGCGAGATCTCCCTTTTTCTATGAGTCGAAATTATTGACGAATTATGAAAATTATAACCTAACATCAATAAATGACTGCAATTGTATCTTAACGCCGGCCTACAAAGTTGAAAGCAAAGTGAGCTAACAGAATTAATAAAAAAAAAAAAAAAAAAAATAAATAAAAGAAAGAGAACACGCTGTTGACTAATGAATAAAATACAAGCGTTCGATTGATGCGGTGCAAATGAAGATAAGAAATGCAGATAACACAGTGATAACAATTAAACGAATTAAATTTATCAGAACTTATGGATCAATGAAGAAATGAAGTATAAAAAAAGTAGTTTCACGTTGACAAAAAGAATGAAAAGAAATGATAAAAAAAAAGAGAAGGTAAGTAATGTAGGAATTGTATTTAGTTTTTTAAAAGTATTATTGAGAGAAAAGAAGAATATTTATTCGATCCGATAAGCAGCGAAACAAATTTACAAAAGTCAGCAACAGGAAGTAGCTAATTACTTTGCTTATGAAAGGTTTAGACTTGTGATTAAATTAAAACACATTATAGCCACCGAATAAATGAATTAAATGTTAGATGATTTGAGAAATAAAGGGAGAATTGTAATGCGAAAAGAAAAAGATCTTAGTCAAGAGAGAGAGAGAGAGAGAGAGAGGGAGAGAGAGAGAGAGAGAGATTGGCGATTCGACAAATAATCAATTCAAATGTAGAATTCAGTCAAGATAAGAAGAGAGAACAACTACGAAAAAGAGAGAGATAGAGAGAGATGGATTAGCGATTCGACAATTAAGCTATAGAAATAAAAAATGCAAACATAAGCGAACGACTTATTGCATCATATGCTTTCTTCCTAACTTTATGCTACATGATTATAATGATACTGTGTGCAAAGCATTTTAAATAAGCCTTAGTTATTAATGATGCGATGTAAAACAAATGCACTTAAAAAAAATAACATTAACGAGTGTAATAATAATAATAATAATAATAATAAACGATCATGATGGAATCAAAGTATTGCAGTATGTATTTTACAAACACGAAAGAATTAGTGATAACAACATGAAAATTGTATGTACTAATCAACTAAGTTCGTATCTATATTAGCACCGAAAAATAATAACTCGACAGGAAAAGAAACTTGTTTCTGATATTGAGTGTTTAACATGAGGAAAGAGAGAGAGGAGGAAAAAAAAGCTGCAATACGATTGTCTTTAACATGGAGACAAAGAAAATGAAAAAAGAAAGGCAACAGCACGCGGTGTTCCCAGGCAGTCACCTATCCAAGTACTAATCGCGCCCGACGTTGCTTAACTTCAGTGTTCGAACGTGTACTGGTGTATTCAACGTGGTATGGCCGTTGCCGATGGAAAATGTGTAGGAGCAAGTAGGTAAGTTCTCTTTTCGTACTCTGTTTTGACGGATAAACTAACTAAAAGATATGTATAAATGAGTTCCTTCGATATCGTTCATACGACAAGTGAGTTAAGAAGTGAAATTAAAAGTTTCGATTGAAAGGTACACAGAAAAATATACTAAACTTGAAGATTAGCAGCTGATAATTGATATCATTCAGGCGCAAAATGAAAATGTGATACGATTCGAACCTTGTCTTCTCTTCACCAACCGTTTGAGTTTTGTAAAATGCTGTGAAAAGCAACAATGCAAACATTAATGTGAAAAATGCACTTGTAGTGATAATGTTAAATGTTAATTAAACGATTAAGTAAACAGTTAATAAAAGAAAGAAAGAGTGCGAAATAATTAACAATTGTAAAGCCTGATCATTGACTAGTTCGTAATTTTGATTTTACCATTGCAGATAATATCGATTAAAACATTGAATAGATGCAAAAGAAATTAAGAATAATTCCAGTTGAACATGTTTGCCTTTTATTTTAGTAGCATAGTCATAATAAAATTTAGATTCAACTTAGCTTTTTTTTTTTTTTTTTCATTTACAAGCCCAGAGTTGTATAATTTCTTTGTTGGTGAAATAAAAGACAACGGCAAAATATGATTTAAATAATGACGAAAATTATTAGTGGTAAATCCCATCGGCTTTCTCTCTCTCTCTCTCTCTCTCTCATAATGAATATAAGAACAGAGGAATGTTTATATCTTTAGTCGGCATGCTTTCTTGTTACGGACGATTCTCGAAAGCGTTATCAAAGCGGATGCGAATCCAGATGCACGACTCTGACGCTTCTCTTTCATCTCACTTAATCTGCTCACTGTTATTAGTCGCAACGTATCAATTATTCTCTCAATTTAACATCAAGTGTTTCTACTGTTGTCCTTCTCTTACCCTTTGTTTTATTTCTTAAAACTTTTCGCTCTCTCTCTCTCTCTCTTTTAAACTTCGCCAAAACGAAACGATAGCGTTTGTTAGCGCTAATATTTTCGATAAAATTGTATGCTCGTCGGCAAAGCGAAGAAAAGCATTCATTCATTCACCGTGTGCCTGAGTGAATCGGTCGAGTTTCGCGTCGCTCTAGTATCGTAACTATTGCCTCGATATCGTCGGCGTCGCATTCCACACGTGGTTCATAGTTTCTACGACCGGCAACCGGCCGGAGAAGACGTCGACGGCAACGGTAGGGTATCGTAAAAGACTTCCAAACGAAGAAGTCCCGACGGACGATCAGTTATCGCTACTTCGCGTGAACTTTTCTGCCAGTTACTCCTGCATCTGACACCTAAGTGCATTATTTTCTCGCGGTCCGATGTTTCGTCGACAAGAGCCACCACGTGGAAACCGTGGCACACGGTGCTGGTGGACGTCGTCGAGGAAAAATCGACATGCGGACCCACAGGAGTTCGACCGCGGAGGTTTTCGATTAGTTTCTACGCGCTGAACGTTACCAATTTCGACGTCTCAGCACGTGTAGAACGTAACAAAACTGAAAACAGAAGCTTCGAGCGCCAATAGTTCAGCTCGAGCATCGACACGAGCAAGACGTACAGGGAGAGCAGCAGCAAGAGTGAAGTGATAATAGTAGAAGTGGTGAAGTAGTTAGTAGTTCTTAAAGAAAAAGAAGAAAATTCGCTAAAGTACTTATTAGTACTAAACATCAGCGACCTCGCTCTTCTCAGAGCAGGTAATAGAAACGACCACGCCCACCATGGCGCTACAACGAGAAATGGAAAACCTACGGGAACAAATGCGGACAATGCAACGTGCACACGAGGAAGAAAGGAAAGCATTTCTCCAGGAAATTGCCCACCTAAGAGCACAAATAGAGGTGCTCACTCAACGTCTAATCGGCCCCATGGAGACGACCGAAATCGGCGGAAGTTCGGAAGCGAGCGACGCTTCCGAAAACGAAGAAGAAGCCAGCGCCAAAAGGAAACTTTCGGCCCTAACTGAAGAGACGACAACGCTGACATCAGAGGATACCGCGGAAGACCCGGACTACGTCCCGGTTAAAAAGAATAAGAAGAAAAAGAAGAAGAAGACGACGACACAAGCGCCCCCACCACCACCAACGACGAGCGAAGAACCAGTCGCCGGTCCGTCCGGCGCGCAGGATCCAGCACCGGAGAAGAAACCGCCGCCGATAATCTTGCCCAAGAGTGTGGGCTACTCGAAAGCGGTCAAGCTGGCCGCCGAAAACAACATCGCCATCCGTGCCTCAGGAGCACCGGATGTGAGAATCTTCACTGACTCAACGATTAATTTCCGTTCTCTCCGCAGGATACTCGACGAGGAAAAGGTGGCGTACCACACCTTCTCGCTCCCAGAGGAGAAAAATCTAAAGGTTGTTCTGCGTGGCGTCCCGGAGACGATCACAGAAGCAGAAATTGAAGAAGACCTCAAGGACCAGGGATTCGAGTTCCAGTCCGTGAAGCGTCTCCGAAACAAGCACCGGCCATTCCCGCTGGTACTAGTCAACACGGAGAGAAGCGAGACAGGAAAGAAGATCTTTGAGTGCCAGGAGGTACTCAAAGCAAAAATATCGACCGAAGCCAAAAGGAAGCCCACGAGAACGAGCCAGTGCTACAGATGCCAGGAGTTCGGCCACGTCCAGCGCTTCTGCACCGCCGTCTACCGGTGCATGAAGTGCGCGAAGATGCACCCAACGTGGGAATGCAAGCTCCCGAGGAACGGCAAGCCGAAGTGCTGCCTTTGCGGAGGGGAACACACCGCCGCATTCATGGACTGTCCGGAGAACCCGGAATTCAAAAAGCGCATCGCCGAGGAAAGACGACGAGCCGCAAGGGAAGCAGCCGACGCGAGGAGGAGGCAGCACGTCGAATCGCGGACGACGCCCGGCATGAGCTATGCCAGCGCCGCGACGCAAAGACAACCGGCGCCTACAATGTCGCCGTCAGGTAAGTCCTCTTCATTAGAAGAGAAATTAAAATGTATGTTGCAGGGGCTACTTCCGACGCTCCTCCAAGAAATCCTTAGTCATGGTTAATAACACCATGACTATGGTAAATCTCAACGCCAACGGACTCCGGCGCCAATTGCCGGAATTCCGTGACTTCTTGGAGAGGAACAACGTCGACGTCTGTTGCGTTACGGAAACGTATCTCGCCGGCAACGACCGAATCACCGTCCCAGGATACAGATGCTTCTGTACTCCGAGAAGAGGAGGAAGACGAGGAGGAACCGCCGTCTTCATCAAGAGCAGGATCCCAGCAGCCGAAGAAGAAAACTCCAGCGAACTGGAGAACACGACGGTAATCGCGGCGATTAACGGACGTCCGGTAAAAATCGTCGCCGCATACTCGGCGCCGACAAGGAATATCGAAAGGAAGTACCTGGAAGATATTCTCGGCAACAATAATACCACACCAACTCTCATTTTAGGTGACTTCAACGCGCTACACCGCAGCTGGAGCAGGACGACGAACACGAAAGGACGACGCCTGACGGAGATGCTGTCCGCCATTGGAGGAAACGTCCACGCGCCGGATCTCCCGACGCGGTACCACAACAGCGGACTCGGTAACACGCTGGATGTCGCGTTGAGTTTCAACTGCACGTGGGACATAAAATCCCGCGTGCTCTTTGAGCTCGACTCCGACCACTATCCCGTGTTACTCGAGACGGACGTCCGACGGCCGCCGCCACCGAACAACGGCGGCTACTCCGAGAAAGTGAACTGGTTCCGGTATCGCTACTACGCGGAACAAGAAGAACCGGGGAACGACACCATGGAAGGAAAAGACGCCATCGATCAGGCGATCGCCGACGTAAACGCCCGCATCAAAAGAGCGATGCAACGCAGCACCGTCCGCACGCAGCCGCCGGAAAAGAACCGCCTCCAGCTTCCCCACTGGATCAGAGAGAAGCTGAAAGAAAAGTACGCGGCCAAGAACAAATGGACGAAATACCGGCGTCGGGAAGACAAGCGCCGCTACAACCAGCTCGTCGAAGAAACCAAGCGAATCATCCAGGATCATCGCGCGGCGTCCTGGAAGACGTTCCTGGAACAGAAGTCCGGCGAGGAGAACGGAACCTGGTCCCTCTGCAGGATGCTACGAGGAAGAAACGCCGGAAATCACCCGATTTTCGATGGCAACCAATGGATGTTCGAGCCGGAAGAAAAAGCGGAATTCACCGCCTCTCACCTGGAAGGCCAATTTACAAACCAGACGCCAACCGACCCGAGGATCGGAAACGAGGTGAGACGATGTATCGTCAACCTGAACAACATACCGCGCCGTGAAACGTTTCAGGTCACAATCGACGAAGTTCGGGAGAAATTCAATCATCTCCAGCCGAGGAAAGCGCCGGGACCGGACCAGATCCCGAACCTAGCCGTGAAGCTGCTCCCGGACTCGCTCACCAGCAGGATCACAAACATCTACAACGCCTGCATAAGGACCGCCTACTTCCCGGACGACTGGAAGCGAGCGGAAATCATCGCCATCCCGAAAAAGGAGAAGAACCCGGCCAACGTGGAGAATCTGCGGCCGATTAGTCTATTGAACACCTTGGGAAAGGTGTTCGAAAGACTAATCCTGAACCAGCTGCGGATCCATCTGGAACAAGAGGAACGATTGCCGAATTCCCAATTCGGATTCCGAGGACGATTGAGCGCGACCGCCCAAGCGCTGCACCTGGACATCGCCACCAGGAACCGGACGACTCGAAGGATGCAGAATATCGCTGCATTCCTCGATCTTGAAAAGGCATTCGATAACGTCTGGAGAGACGCGATCCTTTTCAAGGCGGTAAGACTAGAAATTCCTCATTCATTAATACTAATGATTGCTTCCTTTTTAGAAAACAGACAATTTCGCGTCCGGATGAACGGCGCCCTCTCCGGCTGGAGAACCGCCGCGGAAGGAGTACCGCAAGGAGCCGCCTTGTCGCCGATGTTGTTCAACATCGGCGTCTCCGATCCGCCGGCGATGCCGGCCAGGATGAGGGTCCTGCAGTTCGCCGACGACACCGCGCTGCTGGTACAAGGGTACCGACAACACGCGGTCAAGAAGATGGAGAGCGGACTATCTCAGTTGACAAGTTGGCTCGAAAAATGGCGATTTTCGATCAACGCGAAGAAAACTGAGATAGTCAACCTGGGACCGAGGACGACAACATCGACCCACATCACGACGAGGACGACCAGGATCCCCATCAGGTCATTCGGAAGGTACCTGGGGATCACCTTCCAGCGACGGATGAAGAGGAGGCCGCGGTGGACGCGCCACTGCACGGAGAGGACCAACATCACGAGGATAACAGGGCGAAGACTGTACCCGCTCTTGGCGAAGTCGAGCGCGATGGACGCCCGTAACAAGGTGGCCATCGTGAAGACGATACTCACGCCGCAACTTTTGTACGGTTGTGAGTTGTGGGCGAACGAGGAGTCGACTGCGATCAAGCGATTGCAATCGACGAGGAATCGTTTGCTCCGCCAAGCGGTGGGTGCACACTACCTGACCAGGAACACCGAGATACACGCCAGGACCGGCGTAAAGGACCTCCAGGATGTCGCCAGAGAGCGCCGGGCGGCGCTCATCGAGAAGTTAAGGAGCCACCAGGACGCCAGGATCGCCAGGATCGCCGCCGAAGACGATATTTCTTACGTAGGATTAAGATAGAATATATTATAATTATAATTAAGATTATTTAGTTTGTAAATAGCCGGGAAGGTGCCCTCTGTGCACCTTCTCGCGCTCTAGGATTACTGAACATTGTATAAAAACAGAAAATCTTTTAAATAAACGAAGTTAAACAAAAATCGAGCGCCAATTACGTTGCGACTATCGGAGTATCGTTATTCGTATTTTTCGTTTACGTTGATTTTCATCATTTTATTTTGCTTTTATTGATTGAAAAATCGCGGTGCATATTCGTGCGACACGACAAGTATATTAAACAGTACAAATAAAAACAAGTAGTACGCATTATTGCGAGATGGCAGACGTGATGACAGTGCAACAAAGTGGTACTGCAGGCGGTCAAGTAGGAGGCGGCACGCCGACGACCACGACGAAGAAAAATGCCGCCGCATCATCGAATGCCGCAACGACAACATCATCGGCGTCAACGACGGGAGCAGGAGCGGCAGCAACGACGACGACGGCGGAAAGCAACGCAAACAGCGCTTCCGGCGTCACGAACGGCGCCACCTCCGGAAGCGGCGGCAGCCGTAACAGTGCCGCGGCGGCAGCCTCGCGTAGAAAGAAATCGAAACCGAATCATCCGCCGACGTCCGAGATGGTGACAAACGCAATCCGAAGCCTGAAAGAACGCGGCGGTAGTTCGTTGATGGCGGTGAAAAAGTATATCGGTGCTAATTACAAGGCGGACGCCGAGAAATTGGCGCCATTCATTAAGAAATACTTGAAATTGGCCGTCGCCGCCGGTGCGTTAGTCCAGACAAAAGGCAAAGGTGCATCCGGTTCGTTTAAGTTGGCCTCCGGCAAGGGAACTACGGCCGCCACCGCAAAACAGGTCGTCGCCAACAAACCTAAGACGGCGAGAACCACGAAAGCGTCCGCAGCGGCAGCAGCCGCCGCTAAAACGACGACCGCCGCAATTGCGAGCAAAAGGACCAGTAGCAAGACGAAGACGAAGAAGAAGCCGATGACGTCGTCGTCGTCGTCGCCAAGCAAAAAGTCGTCGTCGTCGACAACAACAACGGCCGCGTCTGCTTCTACCGTACTGAAGACTAAAAAGCCGGTGGCGAAAAAGACGGCCACGGTTTCGCCGAAAAAAAAAGCGACGATCGCAAAAGCGAAGAAAGCGACCACGACCGTAGCGACGAAAGCGAAAGCGGTGGCCGGCGCATCCGCCAAGAAAACGCCGGTGACGGCGGCGTCGAAGGCGAGGAAAAGGGCAACGACCGTTGCAGCGATTGCCGCGAAGAAAGGCTCGCCGGCAGTGACGAAAAAACCTGCAGCGTCTAAGAAGACGACGGCGACGACTCCGAAAAAGGAAATAGCAGCTGCTGCCGCGAACGTCGTCGCGTCGCCGAAAGCGACCGTAACGAAATCGCCGTCGAAAGCGAAGAGAGCGACGAAAGCCGGCCCGACGAAGATAAAGAAAGCGCCAAAACCCAAGAAAGTGACCAAAGCGATTTCGAAGGCGGCCAGCGGCGTTGGCAAGAAAACCACTGCGGCGGCGGCGGCGTCGTCTCCGAAGAAATAGTGCTAGAAAATTTGACGGAAAAGAGAGAGAGAGAGAGTGATGAGAGTGCATTATCCTTTACGTGACACGAGTGCGAGCGAAGCAATGGAAATAAGTAGAGGACGAAATGAAAAATGGTCCTTCTAAGGACCACAAAATAATTACAGCGAAGAGAATTTCGTTTCTATTATCCTTCTCCTTTTTAAATAATGTTTAATAAAAAATAAAGAAAATTACTTTTTTTTTACAGCTTAACTTTAGCATAATAGGAGAAGCGCACATTTTGACGGGTTATGATCGACCGATGTGTGGCTCAAATTGTCGTAACAAACGCGTAAAAAGGACAGAAGTTTTATAAGGAATTTTCAACGAATAATAGCTTTCATAATACCAATTAGTGCTCCTGAACAGAATCCAATTGTCTCGCTTATTTATGAACCGCATAAATGCGTAGGTTAAGCGTGATCGCAACCAGAATATGCAACGATCGGTCGTAAGTCGATGCTTTGATCGACGAGAAAATGCGTTAATAATAGGGATTTATTTTTATTGTAATTTAAACGAATAGCCTTCTTAATAACACTTGGTGGTTCTGAAAAGAACCGTTTTTTTTTTGTTGTTTTAATTTGTGTTACGTCAACACACACCAAGGAAATAGCTTAAGCACGTTCACCGCGTATTCTTCTCGCGAGCTGAATATCCTTAGGCATAATCGTAACACGTTTTGCGTGGATCGCGCACAAGTTTGTATCTTCGAAGAGTCCGACTAAATACGCCTCGCTGGCCTCTTGCAGAGCCATCACGGCCGAGCTCTGGAACCGGAGATCAGTTTTGAAGTCCTGAGCGATTTCACGTACGAGACGCTGGAACGGCAGCTTGCGTATCAACAACTCTGTGCTCTTCTGATATCTTCTGATCTCCCGAAGAGCCACCGTTCCCGGACGATAACGATGCGGCTTCTTCACGCCGCCTGTGGCCGGAGCACTCTTACGAGCCGCTTTCGTGGCGAGTTGTTTCCGTGGTGCTTTGCCGCCGGTCGATTTGCGTGCCGTTTGTTTAGTACGTGCCATTTTTATCTCCTTCTTTTTTTTTTTGATTGCTTTCTTTAACTATAACAACAAAACCAACAATTTATTAATTTTTTCAGCAGCAGATTCAATACGAAGCGTGCGTAACGTACGAGATAAGTTCACAAACTGACGCCAAAAATTTTTTTGAGGTGCTTATTATACGCTCTGTACGACAACACAGCACGCTTTGACTCGTCTGGGTTCTAATTGGTTACTATCTCGCTTGCGCAATCCGAGGTATTAGGCGAATTTATAAAAGCCGAAAATTGCCGCTTGGAACGGCAGTTCAACGAAGCCATTCACAAGGTTTGTGTTAAACAAGTTAGACGTAAAAGTAGACGATTGAAAAATGACAGGACGCGGCAAGGGTGGCAAAGGTTTGGGTAAAGGAGGAGCGAAACGACATCGTAAAGTGTTACGCGATAACATCCAGGGCATCACCAAGCCAGCCATCAGACGTTTGGCGCGTAGAGGAGGAGTAAAACGTATATCCGGCCTGATTTACGAGGAAACGCGCGGCGTACTAAAAGTGTTTCTCGAGAACGTAATCAGGGACGCCGTCACTTATACGGAGCACGCGAAAAGGAAAACCGTTACGGCAATGGACGTTGTTTACGCGCTGAAACGACAAGGAAGAACGCTGTACGGTTTCGGCGGTTAATCGCTGCCTGTGACGACGAGAGCGAGTTGTTTCTTATTATTTTATCTTCCTAATGTTGACATCAGAAAACAAACAAAAAATGGTATTGTGGAGAAGAAAATAACAGCGACTGCTCGAAATGGAAGGCTAAAAAAAAACGAACCGGTTCTTTTCAGAACCACAAATTGTAATACTTGAAGAGAAATTCGCAAATATTGCTTATCTAACCTATCTGATATCTTTAAAAATAGAAAAAGAAAGCAAATTATATCTTCGCAACATAACCTCACATTTTGTATTGGACCCTACTCGAAAATCACGGTAGTAGGACAGCTTCACATCAAATTAACTAACCTGTACCTTTAGCTCATCAGAACAGTATCTAATTAGAACAACAAGGATTTGATATGTTCGATTTGGTGGAAGGTAGGTAATTGAAGCATTATTTACTTATAAGATTTGCTACGTACGATTAAATTCATGATTAAAATCACCGATAGACGGACACTTTATTATTACAAGATAGATACAAGGAAATTGTATCTATAAACAATAGTTAAAGTAAGACGAATTGCCTTCGTGTGGAAAAGCTTTGTGGTTCTGAAAAGAACCGTTTTTTTTTTGTTATATATATATATCAATCACTATGTGACGGAACTGTATCACGCTTTCGGTTCTTTATTTCGAACTCGTGTACTTGGTGACGGCCTTCGTTCCCTCGCTGACTGCGTGCTTCGCCAATTCGCCGGGCAACAGAAGACGCACGGCCGTTTGAATTTCGCGACTCGTAATCGTCGACCGTTTGTTGTAATGCGCGAGACGCGACGCCTCGGCGGCAATCCGTTCGAAAATATCGTTGACGAAGCTGTTCATGATGCTCATCGCCTTCGACGAGATGCCGGTGTCAGGGTGCACTTGTTTCAACACCTTGTATATGTAAATCGCATAACTCTCCTTCCTCCTGCGTTTCTTCTTTTTGTCACTCTTCGATATATTTTTCTGCGCCTTGCCGGCCTTCTTCGCGGCTTTACCACTTGTTTTCGGTGGCATTATCGAATAAACTTATTAGAACAATCTACGTATTCCCTGCGAACGTTTGCGCTACACTGGCCGAGAAATATCGTTTGCGAGTACATCCGTTCCTTTTTGCAGTTGCGCCATGACCACTTTCTGATATTAAAGTTGTGTATGAGAATATTACAAAGCCGTCGTGACGCAATAGCATCGTTTTGTTTGTTTAACTTCATTTATTTAAAATACGTCTATGTTAATACATAATGGTAAGTAGACATCGAGCTCGAGAAGGATAATCAGAGGTATCCTTCCCTGCTATTTACAACTAATTTATCTTAAATATAATTACATTTTTGTTTTAACTAATTATGCACTTGAGGCGTCTTCTTCGGCTGCGATCCTGGCGATCCTGGCGTCTTGGTGGTTCCTTATCTTCTCGATGAGCGCCGCCCGGCGCTCTCTGGCGACGTCCTGGAGGTCCTTTGCGCCGGTCCTGGCGTATATCTCGGTGTTCCTGGTCAGGTGGTGTGCACCCACCGCTTGGCGGAGCAAACGATTCCTCGTCGATTGCAATCGTTTGATCGCAGTCGACTCCTCGTTCGCCCACAACTCACAACCGTACAAAAGTTGCGGCGTGAGTATCGTCTTCACGATGGCCACCTTGTTACGGGCGTCCATCGCGCTCGACTTCGCCAAGAGCGGGTACAGTCTTCGCCCTGTTATCCTCGCGACGTTGGTCCGGTCCTTGCAGTGGCGTGTCCACCGCGGCCTCTTCTTCGTCCGTTGCTGGAAGGTGATCCCCAGGTATTTCCCGAACGTCCTGATGGGGATCCTCGTCGTCCTCGTCTGGATGTGGGTCGTTGTTGTCGTCCTCGGTCCTAGGTTGACTATCTCAGTTTTCTTCTCGTTGATCGAAAATCTCCATTTTTCGAGCCAACTTGTCAACTGAGATAGTCCGCTCTCCATCTTCTTTACCGCGTGTTGTCGGTATCCTTGTACCAGCAGCGCGGTGTCGTCGGCGAACTGCAGGACCCTCATCCTGGCCGGCATCGCTGGCGGGTCGGAGACGCCGATGTTGAACAACATCGGCGACAAGGCGGCTCCTTGCGGTACTCCTTCCGCGGCGGTTCTCCAGCCGGAGAGGGCGCCGTTCATCCGGACGCGGAATCTTCTATTTTCTAAAAAAGAAAAAAGCATTAGTAATAAGGAATGAGGAATTTCTAACCTTACCGCCTTGAAAAGGATCGCGTCTCTCCAGACGGAGTCGAACGCCTTTTCAAGGTCGAGGAATGCAGCGATATTCTGCATCCTCCTTGTCGTCCGGTTCCTGGTGGCGATATCCAGGTGCAGCGCTTGGGTCGTCGCGCTTAGCCGTCCTCGGAAGCCGAATTGGGAGTTCGGCAGACGATTTCCTGAATCCAGGTGGTCCCGTAGTTGGTGGAGAATTAGCCTTTCGAACACTTTTCCCAGCGTGTTCAAAAGGCTAATTGGGCGGAGATTGTTGACGTTCGCTGGATTCTTGGTTTTCTTCTCGATCGTGATGATTTCGGCCTTTTTCCATTCCTCCGGGAAGTAGCCGATTCGCAAGCAGGCGTTGTAGATGCTGGTGATCCTGTCGGTTAGATGGTCCGGGAGCAGCTTCACCGCGATGTTTGGTATCTTGTCCGGTCCTGGCGCCTTTCTCGGGTGGAGTTCCTTGAAACGTTGTCGAACATCTTCTGTTGCAACCTGAAAAGAGTCAATGCGCGGCAAATGGTGCAAATTGGCGATACATTGTCTCACCTTTCTGCCGACTTTTGGGTCGGTTGGCTTGTTGTTTTGGAACTGGTTCTCCAGATGAACGGCGGTAAATTCCGCTTGTTCTTCTGGGTCGATGAGCCAGTTGTTGCCGTCGTAGATGGGGTGATTTCCTCGCTTTTCCTTGCGCAATATTTTGCACAGCTCCCACGTGCCGTTGTCTTCGCTGGACTTCCTTGCCAGGAACGCATTCCAGGACTCCGTACGATGTTCCTCGACGATCCTCTTTGTTTCCGCTATCAGCCGGTTGTAGCGGCGTTTGTCTTCCGGACGGCGGTAGCGCATCCAACTTTTCTTGGCGGCGTATTTTTCTCTCAGCTTTTCTCGAATCCATCGAGGCAGCTGCAGGCGATTGGCTTCCGGCGGTTGTTTCGGAACGGTGCTTCGTTGCATCGCGAGTGTGATGCAATTGTTGACGACGTCGATCGCCTTGTCGATGTCGGCCTTCTCCAGGAGTCGGCTCTCTTCCGGTTCTTCCTGGTCGATGTAGTGCCTGTAACGGAGCCAATTTATTTTCGTTTTATGCGCGTCGTTCGTCGGAGGAGGTGGTCGTCTGGTATCGAGTGTGATCAACACTGGATAGTGGTCCGAATCAAGCTCAAAAAGTACGCGGGATGTAAGATCCCACGCACAATTAAAGCTGAGGGCCACGTCCAGTGTGTTTCCGGTTCCTTCTCGGTGGTAGCGTGTTGGTTCGCCCGGCGCGTGGATGCTTCCTCCAAGTCCGCCCAGTGCTTCGAATAGGATCCGTCCTTTGGTGTTGGTCGTCCGGTTCCAGGCGCGGTGGAGTGCGTTCAGGTCACCTAAAACGAGCGTCGGCAGATTATCGGCGTTAAGTAGGTCCTCGAATTGTTTCCTTTCGAGTGCGTGCGTTGGCGCCGAGTATGCGGCGACTATTCGCGCAGGTCGCCCGTCGATCGCCGTGATGATTGCCGTATTTTCCAGTTCGCTGTTGTTTGCGTCCCATGTCGCTGGTATCCTGGTCCGTATGATGATGGCGGTTCCTCCCCGTCTTCCTCCTCTTCGCGGAGTACAGAAACATCTGTATCCTGGTATGGAAAGTCGCTCGTTCGCCGGTAGGTGCGTCTCCGTTACGCAACAAACGTCGATGTTGTATCGCTCCAGGAAGTCCCGCAGCTCCGGAAGTTGTTTCCGGATCCCGTTGGCGTTCAGGTTTACTAAAGTAATGGTTTTATTAACCATTACTCAGTATTTCCTGAAGGAGCGTCGGCAGAAGCCCCTGCAACATACTTTTTAATCGCGATTCTAGCGAGTCCTCACCTGCCGGCGTCGCTGTGGGCGCCGGTTGTCTCCTCGTTGCGGCGCTAGCGTAGCTAACGCCCGGTGTCGTCCTGGAATCGACGTACTGTCTACGTCTTTCGTCGGCGGCTTCCCTCGCTGCGCGTCGTCTCTCTTCGGCGACACGTTTTTTGAAGTCCGGGTTCTCCGGGCAGTCTCTGAAGGCGGCGGTGTGCTCTCCGCCGCACAGGCAACATCTCGGTTTGCCATTTTTCGGGAGTTTGCACTCCCACGTCGGATGGCTCCTGGAGCATTTCATGCAGCGGTGCGCTGCGGTGCAGAAGCGCTGTACGTGGCCGTGCTCCTGGCAGCGGTAGCACTGGCTCGTCCTGGTCGGGCGCTTCTTCGCCTCGGTGGACACCTTCGCCTTGAGCACCTCCTGGCACTCGAAGATCTTTTTGCCCTCGTCGTTTCGGTCCGCGTTTACGAGCACCAGCGGGAATGGCCGGTACTTGTTCCGCAATCGCTTGATGGACTGGAACTTGTAGCCCTGGTCCTTTAGATCTTCCTCTATTTCGGCTTCCGTGATGGTCTCGGGGACGCCGCGGAGCACGACCTTTAGGTTTTTCTCCTCCGGCAGAGAAAAGGTGTGGTACGCCACCTTTTCTTCGTCGAGGAGCCTGCGGAAAGAACGGAAATCATTATTGTTGTCCGTAAAAATTCGGACATCCGGCGCTCCTGATGCGCGGATGTTGATTTTGTTGTCCGTCGCCAGCTTGACGGCCGTCGTGTATCCCACGCTTCTCGGTAGGATTATAGGGGGCGGCTTCTTCTCCGTCGCGGGTTTTTCCGCACGGTCCTGCACGTCGGACGGTCCGGCGACTGGTTCCTCGCTCATTGGTGGAGGGGGCGTTGGCGTCTGGTGCGTCTTCTTCTTCTTCTTCTTCTTTGCTTTCCTCTTCGGGACGTAGTCCGGGTCCTCTGCAGCGTCCTCCGATGCGGGGGTCGTATTTTCCTCGGCTGTTCCCGGTAGCTTCCTTTTAGCCGCCGTGACCGTTGTTTCCTCGTCGGTTTCTGCTGTGTCCGAGGAATCTTCTCTGCCGTCGTGCTCCATCTTGGAGAATAGTTTGGCGGTGAGTGCCTGTATTTCCGCTCTGAGTTCGGTCAACTCGTGTAACAACGCCTGCTCTCTCTGCTCGAAGCGGCGCCTTTCTTCCTCGTGAACGCGCTGCATGTTGCGTATGACCTCATGAAGGTCGACATGCAGTGTCGCTCCCTGTTGCTGCGCCATGGTGGGCGTGGCCTCTTCTCCTTCCGGCTCTAAAAAGAGCGTGGTCGCGACTTTTCAGTACTAAAAAGTACTTGTTTGTTTGCGAATTATCTCCTTTCGAATTTTCTTCCTTTCCTACTTCACTCCACTTCTACTACTTCCACTTCACTGTTACTGCTGCTCTTCCTCTAGTTGTTGCTCGTTCCGATGCTCGAGCTGAACTGCCGCAATAGCATCGACGCTAAAGTCTATAAATATAGGTGCCGTCGAAAAAGCGCGTAGTCAGTATCTTCGCACGCCACGGTGTAGTTCGCTTTATTAATCGCGTCGAAACACTATATTTTTCCAATTAGTATAAACCAGTAAAATGTCCGGTAGAGGAAAAGGTGGCAAAGTGAAGGGAAAGGCGAAGAGTCGTTCGAGCAGAGCAGGGCTACAATTTCCCGTGGGTCGCATACATCGACTACTTCGAAAAGGCAACTATGCAGAGAGAGTCGGTGCCGGGGCTCCGGTCTATCTTGCGGCGGTGATGGAATATCTGGCGGCCGAAGTGTTGGAATTGGCGGGAAACGCGGCTAGAGATAACAAAAAGACGCGCATAATACCGCGTCACTTGCAATTGGCGATAAGGAATGACGAAGAGCTGAACAAGTTGTTGTCCGGAGTAACGATAGCCCAAGGTGGTGTGCTGCCGAACATTCAAGCAGTCTTGTTGCCGAAGAAGACGGAGAAGAAGCCTTAAGTGACGGTGAACGACAAGTTTGAAACGCGAGATAATTAATGGATTAATTATCGTTAAGAATGAAGTTAACACACACACATCGGCCCTTCTCAGGGCCACAAAATCATTACCAGTAAGAAAATATCGTTCTAACGTAGGTACAACGAGAAGATTTCAGTGGGGCGATTGCACGAAAAGTTTAGAATTGATTTCAAAAACAGATTGTAAATCTTAAGCATGAATTGTTTTCTATAACCTAACCTCAAAAAAAACATTCTACTTCATTCCAATAAGAACAGGAGGAAGGGGCCTACAAGTGGGAGGAAAGATTGCCACGCGGAAAAAAAAAAAAAAAAAAAAAAAAAAAAAAAAAAACGGTGTGCTGATTGATAGACGAGGTTGACGATATATATTGAGAAAAAGAAAAAAAAATATGCGTAGAGAAGGTAAAAGTGAAACTAATTAGGTGGGATACCAATAAATTACTTTGATTGTTAATGTTGAATTGCTCAAATAAAAAGATATGGCAATTGTTTTGAAGCTTTATATTCTTTACCTTACATATGTTTTTGCATAATGTTTGTGCAACTGTAAATAAATAAATAATTAAATTCATCCAACACGTGTAAATTAGTCAAAGAAAGTAATTAGCATGTTAAAATGTAATTTCTTTCTAAATCTCACACACATCATTCCTCTTCACATTCACTTGATTCTTATTAATATGACGATAATGAAAAGTTTAATAAAAATACTATTGATCTCGCTCTAATTTTCTACGAATTGGACGCAAAGAAAATTACCTTATCAAGTACTATTCATCTCACTCTAACCTTCTACGAATAGTAATAAAAGAATAATTCTTTATCAAATACTATTCATCCCGCTCTAACTTGCTACATAGTCTAATGAAAGAATATTACTTTATCATATACTATTCATCTCACTCCAACTTTCTACGAATTGTGTTG
>CAVOJK010000637.1:57500-70000 GCA_963695495.1 Hololepta plana
GGTGTAACTAAGGTGACGTCGATGTTGCTTTCCCCAAGATGACTGTACGTCGAGGGTAGATGGGGCTCATTCAGTACGATAAGGCGATGTTGCGATATAAAATCCATCACCTTATCGCCACGAGCATTCCGTGAACGACTATGCCATAGAGGGGACCAAGCGTTGACGTCCGCCGCGATCGTTATCGGGTGACCTTTCAACGCGTTGAGAATCCCATCCAATTTACGCAAGTCGTTTTCCACGTTCTCGTGCAATCGAAAGTAGGCGGCAACAGCATAGAGCCGTTCGCCACAGATCGAAAGCTCGGCGACGGCACAATTGACGTCACAGAATTGCGACAGCTTGAGCACGTCCATGAGTGTGTTGTACACACAGATTGCGGCCATTGGCTTTTCCCCAGCTCTCGCCCCGTGTACGATCTTGGTATGCAAAGGCATTGAGCCGATGCGACCTTTCACGTAGTAGGGTTCCTGCATGAGTACTACGTCCAACAAGTGCTCGTCCACCGCCTGCCGAAGCTCAGCGGTTGGGACGTCTGCTCCTCGTAGGTTCGCTTGCGCGAACCTAACTGGAACGTTAGACCGGATTTGTGAACCAATTTCTGGTGTATCAACCATAATTGGTTCTCCGGGCTAAGTCCTCGAGTGCTCTTTCCCGTGACGGGCACTTAAGCGAAGCCACCGAGTGGTTACTCGGCTTTTTCGCTTGCTGGCAGTTGAAGCAGACTGCCGGACTCTTGCCATTTGGACACTTCGCTTTCAAGTGACCACTCTGAGCGCAGTGTCCGCAGACGTCCTCCTTTCGTCTGCAACTTTTGCCAATATGCCCCCAACCCTGGCACTTGTAGCACCTGGTCGGGAGCAAGAAATCCGCAATCTTGCATACGGAGAAATCCACGTGGACCTTTTTCTGCTCCAGGAAAGCAGATCGAAGGTCGGGGGATACCTCACACACCCAGTGGGTTGTGGGCTTGTTCTTCTTCCCGGTGCGGAAACGTGGAACAAAGTTCTTCTCGAATTGTTCCTTCGTTCGAGAGTCCTGGAAGTTTTGCGTGTGTATACACTCACGCAAGTCCTTCGCAGAAATTTCGGCGGGAACGTCATACACGATGACACGGGGTCGTCGTTTCTGTCGCTCCTCCGCCACCAGACCAGCCTTGGCTAGTCCGGCGCTCTCGAGGATAGCCTCCGCGGATTTGCTATCCGAGACCTCAAGGGTGATAGTCTTCGCCCTAAGGTTCTCGTGCACCCGGTTTACCTTGATTCCGGTTTGACCCGGTTTCAAGGCATCCCGGAGCGCACCCCGAATGGCTCCGACTGACATCACCTGCTTGTGGTCTTTTACCACTAGGGTGCGGACAGCTTTTATCTTCGCAGCTTTCGCCGCAATCGCCTTTGCTGGTGCTTGGGCGACTGGCGTTGGCCGCGACCTCGCTTCTGACACCTGCTTTGCAGCTTGGGCGTAACTCAACGGACCAGCCGTCTTCGTTGGTGCCTTTGCCACGTCGCAGAACGCTCGCCTTTCCTGCAGGCGTCCCCTGAGGTGAGCGTTGCTGATGTCAAGCAGATTCGCTTCCTTGCGGATGGCACTAATGCCATCCAGCAATTCGGCGGTATCGCTCTTGTTGAGCTTGGCCGTCACGCACAAGCCCAACTTTTTAACTTTCTCCTCTAGTGCACTGAGAGCCAGCTCAATGCCTGAGGTCTCGACTTTATCGTCGGTGTCGTTGCTCGTCTCTAGCACGGAGGGGGCTATGGTGGGCCCGACTAATGCCTCCGGAGGAGTTGAGCAATTCGCCGACGCGGCAATTGCTACTGGCGGTGGCGCCGCCAAGTTTTTGGCAGGTGCCTTAGTGGCCCCTTTGCCCTTTTTCTGGTTGGTCTTTCTGACCACAGCCGTCTGACCGGCCTTGTTCACTTCTGTTGGGGCAATCACGGGGACCACCTCAACACTGGAGGGCGCTGTTTCCTCCACCTTTTCCACCGCAGTGGTAGCTTTCGCCTTGGTTGCCTCCGAGGAGGACTTCGCAGAGGCCTTGCTAGGCCCTGCCACTTCAAGTTTTGTTTTAAGAGGACCGGAGTCCTCTGCAGGTTTTGCCAGAACCTGCTTTTTTGCCTTTTTGGCTCTTGTTGCGATTGGAGATTCCTCCATCACAACTTTATTTGCACGCATGGATTTCGATTCTCAGAATCTTTCCCACCCACCAATACACAGTGATTTAGCCGTAGGACAGAGTCCTACGTTTCTCCCTTCGCCACGGAGAGGCACACTGGATGGGGGTAGCGTTCTTGGCACCCCCGCCTTCAGGGGGTTGCCGACGTCTTTTGGCCGTAGCCTAATCTATCCTCTGAGGGATAAGCTTGGGGATGTTCAAGCTGGACACCTATGTGAGCCGTGTATCTCACTTCGCTTTTGTGTAAACACAAAATAACAAGACGTTATAAACGCTTTTCAAGGATATAGACAGCACTATTTTCCTTGCCCCGAAGGGAGTAGGTAGGGACAGATGTAGATGTAGATGTATTAGCCCGCAGGGCAATACCTGTTCCGCCGTACCCATGAATTAACATATACCGGCTTTGTGCTCCGACTAGTGAAAGTCAGCTTTCGCTCTTACTCTACTGTTCTACACCCGACAGTACTTTTCTGCTTTCCAAAGTCTCACGACTCCCGAGGGAGTGACTTTTTCTAAGTTCAGTGCCGTCTAACGCTACTAAAAGATTACTTTAGCCGATACTCAGGTCCTTACCACCGAGAGGGTTCACGTCTGAACTTGTCCCTCGGCTGCCCGCGCATCGTTACCGTCCCTGCCGCGTGGAGGCAGTAATCTTTTCCATACCAGGCGTTCACACAGATTCCGAAATTGGTCTCTAGAGGCGCCGAAGAGTATGGTATGCTTGAGTGGGGGCCACTCATCTGCATTATCACGTAACTCTGATCTTGTCTCCTCATAGAGGGGGCAGTCAAAGAGCACGTGATGGGCGTCGTCAATCCCCGTTTGGCACTCGCACACATCGTTATCGGAAAGCCCGACACGTTTGCGGTAAGCACCAAAACATCCATGACCTGTGACGAACTGAACGACCTCGCGGCTCGGAAGCCATGTGCGACGACGCATCCTTTCGCCAAGATCAGGGATATACTCGTAGGTGATTCGACCAGTGGTCTCCTCGTCCCAGAGTATCTGCCACTGTTTCAGGATTTCTCCTTTCACAGCGGTCCGAACGACTGTTTTCGAGAGTTCGCCTGTTAAGGTTAAGCTCCCGAAAACGGCATTACCGGTCTCGTGAAACTGACGGCCTGCTATACGTCCCTCAAGAACAAGTTCTATCGGTGGTATAGCCGCCAAAACTAACAGTGCTGCACTTGGAGTCGTCCTGTAGGCCCTAAGGATTCCAAGAACTAAACTCCTCTGTGCTGATCGGAGTACTCGTCGATGATGACAGTTTGCCCGTGGATACCACGCTGCTGCGGCATACGTCATCATCGGAACTGCAGCCCCAAAGTAGATGACTCGAAGAGTCGTACTTGATAGGCCCCATGTTCTTTTGGTCACACGCAAGAGGCTATGAAAGAATTTCAGAACCCTCGCACTTGTGTCCTGCACATGAGTGTTAACACCCAGACGTTCGTCCAGAGTAACACCCAAGTACTTAACGCTACTCATCCTTCGCAGTTGCTTGCCTTCGATATGAAGAACAGGCGGCCTGCTGAAGGACAGACTCCCCTTTAGAAGGAGAATCTGTGTCTTCTCTACTGAGAGTTTCATTTTCACTTTGCAGCACCACTGTAGCACCTTGTCGATGGCCATTTGTCCCTTCCTTTCGAGCTCGCAGCGGGAGCTTCCGAAGATCAGGAGAACTTTGTCATCGGCGTATGCTACTTCTGGTACGTCATCCAACATGCTATCATCGAACGTAATATTCCACAGGTTCGGCCCAAAGATAGAACCTTGTGGGCAACCTTTCGTGGTAATTTTACTGACTTCCGCGTTTCCCCCCTGAAGTACAACGCTTCTGTCTCTCAGATAGCTACGGGTGATGCGGAATATGTTGACCGGACAATTCCTACGGCGTAACGCCTCAAGGGTTGCCGGCCACCACATATTGTCGAACGCGCCCTGTACGTCCAGGAAGATTCCTAGCGCGTACTTGTATGGGGACGTTCGGACAATGTTGACTAATTCAACTACCGCATGCTCACAGGATAACCCTTTTCTGAAACCAAATTGCTTTGGAGAAAGCGGATGGTTTCGTTCCAGGTGATCCAACAGCCTTTTGCACACCAGATCTTCGAGGACCTTCCCAAGAGCCGGTAATAGCGTAATGGGACGGTATGACTTCACATCCGTTTCATCCCGGTCGCCCGGTTTGCGTAGGATGCAAAGTTGACCTCTTTTCCAGGATACTGGAAAGTATCCCTGATCTAGGCATGCATTATAGACCTCGGTAACCCGCTCGCCTATCACCGACCAACTGTGTTGAACGATTTCAGCGTTGAGATTATCGTGGCCAGCGGCCTTGTGTCTCTTTAGTTTCTTGACTGAGATACAGACATCTTCATCCGTGAAAGGAAGCGATGGCTCCGTATCTGGATCGGTTTCGACTAAAGCCCTCGTGGCTGAGTGCAGTGGGGCGTCATCGTTTATGGAGTCGTCAGGCAGCATTTCGTTGATCAGTGTCATGGCCGTAGTTGGCCAATCCAGCGTCTCTCCGAAAGCGCCTCCTCGTACAGTTGATAATACTGACGGCCCATTTGTCTTACTGGTATTATAGCGATAAACCAGGGACCAGGGATCAGCATTACCAGCCTCGGTAACGAATTTCCTAAACTGTTGCCTTTTGGCACCTTTTACGGCTCGAAAGTAGGCCTTTCGAGTCGTCTTATAGACCTCTTCTTTCTCCACACGCCTAACTTCATCACGTTCCATCTGGTAGCTTCGCCGCGCCCAGGTCAAATGATCTCGCATTTGCCCGAGTTCTTCGGACCACCAAGGGTTGGCGCGTTTGCACGGGCGTTTCTTGGGGATCGTCTGATTTGCGACGGCTGTTAGACAGTCGGTGATGAGATCAACAGCGCGGTCGATCGAAGCGTGGTCGGCTAACCGAAAGCTCGGGATAGCGTTCCATGCACTCACGAGTTTTTCGTCGAACCTTTCCCAATTGGCACGTAATAGGGAGTACTTGAACTGGCGTGGGGACGACATCATATCGCGCCGTGCACCATATGTCCAAGTAATGACCCTATGGTCGCTATGAGTCCATCCAACACGCGTCGTCCATTCGCTACACTTTCCCGCAAGGTCCGGTGTAACTAAGGTGACGTCGATGTTGCTTTCCCCAAGATGACTGTACGTCGAGGGTAGATGGGGCTCATTCAGTACGATAAGGCGATGTTGCGATATAAAATCCATCACCTTATCGCCACGAGCATTCCGTGAACGACTATGCCATAGAGGGGACCAAGCGTTGACGTCCGCCGCGATCGTTATCGGGTGACCTTTCAACGCGTTGAGAATCCCATCCAATTTACGCAAGTCGTTTTCCACGTTCTCGTGCAATCGAAAGTAGGCGGCAACAGCATAGAGCCGTTCGCCACAGATCGAAAGCTCGGCGACGGCACAATTGACGTCACAGAATTGCGACAGCTTGAGCACGTCCATGAGTGTGTTGTACACACAGATTGCGGCCATTGGCTTTTCCCCAGCTCTCGCCCCGTGTACGATCTTGGTATGCAAAGGCATTGAGCCGATGCGACCTTTCACGTAGTAGGGTTCCTGCATGAGTACTACGTCCAACAAGTGCTCGTCCACCGCCTGCCGAAGCTCAGCGGTTGGGACGTCTGCTCCTCGTAGGTTCGCTTGCGCGAACCTAACTGGAACGTTAGACCGGATTTGTGAACCAATTTCTGGTGTATCAACCATAATTGGTTCTCCGGGCTAAGTCCTCGAGTGCTCTTTCCCGTGACGGGCACTTAAGCGAAGCCACCGAGTGGTTACTCGGCTTTTTCGCTTGCTGGCAGTTGAAGCAGACTGCCGGACTCTTGCCATTTGGACACTTCGCTTTCAAGTGACCACTCTGAGCGCAGTGTCCGCAGACGTCCTCCTTTCGTCTGCAACTTTTGCCAATATGCCCCCAACCCTGGCACTTGTAGCACCTGGTCGGGAGCAAGAAATCCGCAATCTTGCATACGGAGAAATCCACGTGGACCTTTTTCTGCTCCAGGAAAGCAGATCGAAGGTCGGGGGATACCTCACACACCCAGTGGGTTGTGGGCTTGTTCTTCTTCCCGGTGCGGAAACGTGGAACAAAGTTCTTCTCGAATTGTTCCTTCGTTCGAGAGTCCTGGAAGTTTTGCGTGTGTATACACTCACGCAAGTCCTTCGCAGAAATTTCGGCGGGAACGTCATACACGATGACACGGGGTCGTCGTTTCTGTCGCTCCTCCGCCACCAGACCAGCCTTGGCTAGTCCGGCGCTCTCGAGGATAGCCTCCGCGGATTTGCTATCCGAGACCTCAAGGGTGATAGTCTTCGCCCTAAGGTTCTCGTGCACCCGGTTTACCTTGATTCCGGTTTGACCCGGTTTCAAGGCATCCCGGAGCGCACCCCGAATGGCTCCGACTGACATCACCTGCTTGTGGTCTTTTACCACTAGGGTGCGGACAGCTTTTATCTTCGCAGCTTTCGCCGCAATCGCCTTTGCTGGTGCTTGGGCGACTGGCGTTGGCCGCGACCTCGCTTCTGACACCTGCTTTGCAGCTTGGGCGTAACTCAACGGACCAGCCGTCTTCGTTGGTGCCTTTGCCACGTCGCAGAACGCTCGCCTTTCCTGCAGGCGTCCCCTGAGGTGAGCGTTGCTGATGTCAAGCAGATTCGCTTCCTTGCGGATGGCACTAATGCCATCCAGCAATTCGGCGGTATCGCTCTTGTTGAGCTTGGCCGTCACGCACAAGCCCAACTTTTTAACTTTCTCCTCTAGTGCACTGAGAGCCAGCTCAATGCCTGAGGTCTCGACTTTATCGTCGGTGTCGTTGCTCGTCTCTAGCACGGAGGGGGCTATGGTGGGCCCGACTAATGCCTCCGGAGGAGTTGAGCAATTCGCCGACGCGGCAATTGCTACTGGCGGTGGCGCCGCCAAGTTTTTGGCAGGTGCCTTAGTGGCCCCTTTGCCCTTTTTCTGGTTGGTCTTTCTGACCACAGCCGTCTGACCGGCCTTGTTCACTTCTGTTGGGGCAATCACGGGGACCACCTCAACACTGGAGGGCGCTGTTTCCTCCACCTTTTCCACCGCAGTGGTAGCTTTCGCCTTGGTTGCCTCCGAGGAGGACTTCGCAGAGGCCTTGCTAGGCCCTGCCACTTCAAGTTTTGTTTTAAGAGGACCGGAGTCCTCTGCAGGTTTTGCCAGAACCTGCTTTTTTGCCTTTTTGGCTCTTGTTGCGACTGGAGATTCCTCCATCACAACTTTATTCGCACGCATGGATTTCGATTCTCAGAATCTTTCCCACCCACCAATACACAGTGATTTGGCCGTAGGACAGAGTCCTACGTTTCTCCCTTCGCCACGGAGAGGCACACTGGATGGGGGTAGCGTTCTTGGCACCCCCGCCTTCAGGGGGTTGCCGACGTCTTTTGGCCGTAGCCTAATCTATCCTCTGAGGGATAAGCTTGGGGATGTTCAAGCTGGACACCTATGTGAGCCGTGTATCTCACTTCGCTTTTGTGTAAACACAAAATAACAAGACGTTATAAACGCTTTTCAAGGATATAGACAGCACTATTTTCCTTGCCCCGAAGGGAGTAGGTAGGGACAGATTTGGGAATCTCGTTAATCCATTCGTGCGCGTCACTAATTAGATGACGAGGCATTTGGCTACCTTAAGAGAGTCATAGTTACTCCCGCCGTTTACCCGCGCTTATTTGAATTTCTTCACGTTGACATTCAGAGCACTGGGCAGAAATCACATTGCGTCGACACCCGGTTAGGGCCAGCGCAATGCTTTGTTTTAATTAGACAGTCGGATTCCCCTTGTCCGTGCCAGTTCTGAGCTGATCGTTGAATGGCGGCCGAAGAGGACACCGGACGACGCAAACGCATGCGCGAACACACGTTCACGCCATTGCCCGGGCCTCGCAGCAAGGAAGTTCCGCAGGAGGTCAAGGCACGGGACCGATCTCGGATCGACGTACGTACGCGTGAACGCACGCACGCTCCACCTCGGCCAGGCCCGGCACGTCAACCGAAACCCGCTTCCCGACCAAGCCCGACACGCCCCGATCCTCAGAGCCAATCCTTATCCCGAAGTTACGGATCCAATTTGCCGACTTCCCTTACCTACATTATTCTATCGACTAGAGGCTATTCACCTTGGAGACCTGCTGCGGATATGGGTACGAGCCGGCGCGACACCTCCACGTGGCCCTCTCCTGGATTTTCAAGGTCCGAGGGGAAGATCCGGACACCGCCGCAACTGCGGTGCTCTTCGCGTTCCAAACCGTATCTCCCTGCTAGAGGATTCCACGGAACTCGAACGCTCATGCAGAAAAGAAAACTCTTCCCGGATCTCCCGACGGCGTCTCCAGGTCATTTTGGGTTGCCCCGACGAACTCTCGAATGAGGGCCCGACTTTTAACGGTTCCGCTGCCGGGTTCCGGAATAGGAACCGGATTCCCTTTCGCCCAACGTCGGGTGCGATTGTATAGTAAAAACACAACACAACAACAACACACGGTGTGCGTGCGCGCGCGCGTGTGTTTCACAAAAGACACCGTCATCGACATCGGCTTTCGCCTAGGGCTTAGGATCGACTGACTCGTGTGCAACGGCTGTTCACACGAAACCCTTCTCCACATCAGTCCTCCAGGGCCTCGCTGGAGTATTTGCTACTACCACCAAGATCTGCACCGACGGTGGCTCCAGACGGGCTCACGCCCAATCCTTCTGCGCTCACCGCAGCGACCCTCCTACTCGTCGGAGCTTCATGAGACGCGGCCGTTAAAAAGCGACCGCACCTCGCACGTGCCGCCGACGGTCGAGTATAAGCACGACGCTTCAGCGCCATCCATTTTCAGGGCTAGTAACTTCGGCAGGTGAGTTGTTACACACTCCTTGGCGGATTCCGACTTCCATGGCCACCGTCCTGCTGTCTTAAGTTACCAGTCGCGCACGGACCGCCGAGCAAGACGGACGTGCCTAAACAGAGGGGGAGCGCGCGTGAAATTTACAGTGGAAATTTACACAAAATTTTAAAGCGAACAGGGTCAAAAGTGAACCAGTGAAGGTGAGTGAGATTTAGTTAGAAAAACAGTGTAAAAAGACAGTGAAAAGACACGAAAAACGCGAAAAGACGCTAAAAACTGTGAGAAATTGGTCGGGGGTATACCCAAAGTTGTGCGTGCTCGAACGTCGGAAACCCCGCCCCTAACGTTCAGGAGGCGGGGCGCTACTTCGTACCGAGGCGTCGCAGGGGATATAGTCAAAAGCGAAGAAGAGGAGCGCACAGCAGACGGCGAAGAACTCCGCACGACGAAGGAAGTTCGTTTGACATTAAAAGAAAATTCGTTTGACATTTCAAAGGAAATTCGAAACGAAACAAAAGGCGAACTTATTTTTTAATAAAAGTAGCCGAGAGGTATGCTCGTGTAGGAGAAAAAGCAAGAAGCAAGAAGGAAGATGTCGTCTCATAGAAGTAGAAGCGACAGCGAAGGCAGCGACAGCGAAGAAGCTAGGGACACACCAAAAAAAGTAAGTGTCGAAATGCTTTTACAAGACGCATATAAAATTTTAACCGGAGTGTCAAAAAGTATAAAAGTAGAGGAACAGAAAACTCTAAGGAATATTTTACAATGTATGAATAACACGATCCAGAGACAGGCGGGCGAAATAATCGCATTAAACAAAGTAATAAGCGGGCAACTAAAAGAGATTGTCGAAAACGTTAAACGCGAGGAAGTAGTATACAAACCAAGCTATGCGGATATGGCAAGTAAAACCCCGATTACGACACCAAAGACAGAAAACCACAAGATCATAGTGGCAGTTAAAAATGAAAAAGACGGTGAAAAATCAAAGGCCTTTATCAAAAAGCAAATTGACCCCGTCAAAAACAAGCTCAGTATCGAAAGAGTACGAAAACTAAAAGACGGGAAAATAGAATTATGCATGCCGACGCAAAAAGAGAAAGAAAAAGTAGAAGACTTGTTAAGAAAAGAAAGCTCCGAAATCGAAATCGAAGAAAAGAAAAAACACAAACCCAGAGTGATAATCGAAAATATCCCGACAAGAATAAAAAATGAAGAGGAATTAGTTGACATTATATACCAACAGAATGACAGAATAAATTCAGAATACGATAGAAAACAACTAGAAAAACAAATAAAAATCAGGACACATCTAACGTCCAAATACAACAAAGAAGTAAAGAAACTCATAGTCGAAGTACCGGGAAAACTCAGAAGAATCCTGTTAAAAGAAAAAATCAACATAGAATGGAGACGAGCTGAAGTTAAGGACAGTCTGTCAATTATGCAATGTTACAACTGCTGCGGGGTGGGACACACCTCCAGAAATTGCGAGATTAGAACAACATGTGGAAAATGCGCCGAAGAACACAACACAAAAGAATGCAGATCTCAGCAAAGATGCTGCATTCTTTGCTATGAGGAAGCAATAAAAGGAAGGAAAACAAACCCATACCACGAATGCACGATAGAGGAATGCCCATATTTGAAGAAAATAAAACAAAATATAATAAATAATATAGATTATGACGACAAGGAATAACTCAACACAAACACTAACGCAAGCAGAACGAGCACAGAACAAAAGAAGTGGTAAAACACAAATAATAGAAAAGGAAAAAGAATTAACAATCATACAAATAAACATCAACAAGAGCCACAAGGGCACTAGCAACTTGCTCCGATACTGTGAAGAACAGAAAGCAGATCTTCTTATAATACAAGAACCGAACATAAGAGGCGGAGCGGTACGTGGATTCACAAAAAGTCACAGAGTCGTTTATAAAACATCAGACACGAAAGTAGCTACAATAGTGCTGAACAAAGAACTAAAAATAATGAACTTGGAGGAATTCAACAATAAATATATTACAACCACGCTGGTAGAATACAGAGGACAAAACTTTTACAACATAAACATCTACATCCCGCCAGCTAGGAAAAATAAAGAGCTATTTGACGAAATCATAAATACCACCGAAAATATACTACACGAATTGGAAAGGAAAAAGAACGGCATCCTATTGACTGGCGATATAAATAGCAAGGCAATGGAATGGGGAAACCCGGAAACGGACCCGAGAGGCAGAAGAGTGCTACAAATGGTGGAAAAGCATAACCTTGTGATAGTTAACGAAGGAAACGCGGCAACATATGTCGGAAACGGAGAGAGCCGGATTGACGTAACTTTGACAAATGAAAAAACATACCAACAAATAAGAAGCTGGAAGGTAGACGAAGACCACCCGGATATATCGGACCACAACCCTATAATAATAAAGATGACAACGACAAAAACAAGACAAGAAACTGACGAGAAAAGGTTTGACATGAGGAAAGCGGACTGGGACAAATTCGACCAACTGACGGACAATAAGCTAACAGAAATATACGGACGTATAAAAAATACCACGGACAAACAGACGCTAGACAAGGAAGTTACAAGCTTGCATCAGGAAGTACAAGATATCTGCAAACAGACAATACCTTTGCTGGAAGCCAGAAGAAATAAAACCCATTTCTGGAATGAACATCTAAACGAGGAGAAACAGAAAATCAAACGAATGAGACGGAAATACTACACCGAAAGAAAGCTAAACCGGCTAAGAACGATAGAACTCATGCAACTTAAAGAGGACTATCAAAAGGAATCTAAACACTACAGAAAAAACATACAAAAGGCGAGAATCCAAGCGTGGAAAAAGTTTTGTTACGACCATAGCAAGGACGACCCCTGGGGAGCGGTTTACAAATGCATAAATATGAGCAGAAGACAACCTCTCACACAAATAAGGAAAGAAGACGGAACATACACAAGAACCATGACAGAGACAAACAGAAGCTTGTTAGATTATTTTATCAAAAAGGACACAACGGAAGACGACACAAACGAGCAAGCAGACATTAGACAAGGAATTTACAGAACGAACGCAACAACAACAACGGCTAACGAGGAAAAAATTGAAACGGAAGAAATCAACGAAGTAATTAAAACCATCAGTGCGAAGAAAACCCCAGGAGTAGACGGAATGAGCAGCAGTATATGGAAGCGAATTCACAGCAGGAAACCGGAAATACTCACGGAAACCTTCAACAAATTGCTGGAACTAGGATTATTCCCAACAAATTGGAAGATTGGCAGATTGATATGCATCCCGAAGCCGGACAAGAACGATTACACAATCCCAAAAAACTATCGACCACTGTGTATGTTAAATGTAATTGGGAAAATACTAGAAGGGGTGATTTGCAAAAGAATTGA
>CAVOJK010000637.1:75000-92500 GCA_963695495.1 Hololepta plana
TTCAATCGGTAGTAGCGACGGGCGGTGTGTACAAAGGGCAGGGACGTAATCAACGCGAGCTTATGACTCGCGCTTACTGGGAATTCCTCGTTCATGGGGAACAATTGCAAGCCCCAATCCCTAGCACGAAGGAGGTTCAGCGGGTTACCCGGGCCTCTCGGTCAGGGAAGACACGCTGATTCCTTCAGTGTAGCGCGCGTGCGGCCCAGAACATCTAAGGGCATCACAGACCTGTTATTGCTCAATCTCGTGCGGCTAGAGGCCGCCTGTCCCTCTAAGAAGATTAAATTTTACGCCGACAGTAAAAACCGCGCGCGGCCACGACGCGCGAACGCCGGACCGGCGGGCCTTTGAGATGTCGAAAGTACGCCTATTTAGCAGGCTAGAGTCTCGTTCGTTATCGGAATTAACCAGACAAATCGCTCCACCAACTAAGAACGGCCATGCACCACCACCCACCGAATCAAGAAAGAGCTCTCAATCTGTCAATCCTTCCGGTGTCCGGGCCTGGTGAGTTTTCCCGTGTTGAGTCAAATTAAGCCGCAGGCTCCACTCCTGGTGGTGCCCTTCCGTCAATTCCTTTAAGTTTCAGCTTTGCAACCATACTTCCCCCGGAACCCAAAAGCTTTGGTTTCCCGGAAGCTGCCCGCCGAGTCATCGGAGGAACGTCGGCGGATCGCTAGCTGGCATCGTTTATGGTTAGAACTAGGGCGGTATCTGATCGCCTTCGAACCTCTAACTTTCGTTCTTGATCAATGAAAACGTTTTTGGCAAATGCTTTCGCTTAAGTTCGTCTTGCGACGATCCAAGAATTTCACCTCTAGCGTCGCAATACGGATGCCCCCATCCGTTCCTATTAATCATTACCTCGGGGTTCCGAAAACCAACAAAATAGAACCGAGGTCCTATTCTATTATTCCATGCACACAATATTCAGGCGAAGTTTTAGCCTGCTTTAAGCACTCTAATTTGTTCAAAGTAAACGTGCCGGCCCACCTCGACACTCAGCGAAGAGCACCGCGGTGGGATTGTTGAAGTTGGACCGCCCCGAGGGACGCGAACGCGCACGTACGACACCCGCGAAGGTACCGCACGGAACGCGCCACGACGACACCCCCGAAGCTAAGTCCACCGGCAGGACGTCCTGCGACACGCCAGTTTACACCGCGAGCGATGAACCGGCGGCGCACGACACAGATTCGACTACGAGCTTTTTAACCGCAACAACTTTAATATACGCTATTGGAGCTGGAATTACCGCGGCTGCTGGCACCAGACTTGCCCTCCAATTGATCCTCGTTAAAGGATTTAAAGTGTACTCATTCCGATTACGGGGCCTCGGATGAGTCCCGTATCGTTATTTTTCGTCACTACCTCCCCGTGCCGGGAGTGGGTAATTTGCGCGCCTGCTGCCTTCCTTGGATGTGGTAGCCGTTTCTCAGGCTCCCTCTCCGGAATCGAACCCTGATTCCCCGTTACCCGTTACGACCATGGTAGGCGCAGAACCTACCATCGACAGTTGATAAGTCAGACATTTGAAAGATGCGTCGCCGGTGCGAGACCGTGCGATCAGCAAAAAGTTATTCAGTTTCGTCAAACAATACGACGACGAGTCCGCGCGAACGAACCCGCCGCCGATTGGTTTTGATCTAATAAAAGCGCCCCTTCCGTCTCCGGTCGGGGCTCTGTTTGCACGTATTAGCTCTAGAATTACCACAGTTATCCGAGTAAATGTGTGTACGATCTAAGGAACCATAACTGATTTAATGAGCCTTTCGCGGTTTCACCTTAATTTGGCTTGTACTGAGACATGCATGGCTTAATCTTTGAGACAAGCATATGACTACTGGCAGGATCAACCAGGGAACTGCGTGTTCGGATTGTGCACGAAGCACACATTGCGAATATCGTAGTTCCACACATAAACTCGCGCCACACATTAGCAACAACAACAACAACTCTCGCACGTCGAGAAAAAGATCCCGAGAGAAGAGATGATGATGATGATGATGCGTCGTCGTGTTTTGCTCGTAAATGTATTTAAACACTACTTTCACAACATACTTTTCGCCGCCCCAAACGGACGAGACCGTAAATGAGGCGGAGACGAATCGTAAGTGTACTATGTAGTTCGTTCGATTTTTCTGATCTTCATTCAGAAGAAGTTAAACGCGGGCCAAGAGTTGACGGAGATGAGAGTGAGAAACGAAGTAGATTATCGTACGCGTACGTAGTAATAAAAATACGACGACGACGACGACATCGCATCCAAGTTTCCCAAACAACAAATCACCCTCTTTTGCGCGAAAACATTCTCCGGACATTCAGATCATCGTGCTTCCTCATACTCTCGTTTAAAAAATTCTACTCTTCGTTAGACATGTTAATATTTCGATAAACGAAAATGTCGTGATAGGCGTTGAATGTAAGCCGAGAAAGCGCGCGTGGCCGTTTTCCGAAAAAGACGAAACACACGACGCAAATCGGCGAACAACAACCATCCTCGCTCGGAACGTAGAGAGATCGTGCATAGTTTTGTATAAAACATTAAAAATGTTTATAAAAGTATTAGGTGGCCGCAAATAACAAGAATTCACTTCGTCCTAGTTGACGTCGAATAGATTACGGTGAAGTAAACTACGACCCAGGACGCGGACCCTGCTGTTGAATAATTGCAAGTCCTTAATCAACTCGTTAGCGAAACAACGAAAGAAGTACGGTCGTTAAGCAACGTTAAATACGCCGTGTGAGTAAAAAAAAAAAGGCACACAGGCACGATTTTTATTAACACAGACGTAAGAATCGAAGAACGGCACCGTACGACTACGAAGTTAAACTACCGAAGTTAAAGATACCAGACCAAACGAGTATTATGAAAATACTATGATAGGCGGTCGATCGAATCGTACTACGAGAGATCGGGCCTACCACATATAGAGTAAAGTGGCGCGTATACTTGCTCGCTACACGGCTGACGAATAGTGGGGAACCGATGCGCTCGCTCTGGGCGAACGATGACGCGCGCCCCGTACTCGAGCGAAAATCGGGTACATGTTGCGCAGGTTTGAGGTCCGTACTAGTGGCACGCTCCGGGCCAAAATCTCTCGCGCCCGAACTCATAGATATTAGTACGATCATACATCGTAGCGAAGGCTCGTTCCGGGCGACTCGGAACTTTTTCCCGAAAAATCGAAGGGAACTTGGGAAAAATTTTCGATCGCAAATACCTTATTTTCTGACTTTGTTTAGTTGAACTGAAACGTATTTAGAAATTATTTCTCCTTTTTAACGGTTTTAAGCTTACTCATACATACGTTAACATATGTATACATACGTTAACATATGTATACATACGTTAACATATGTATACATACGTATACATATGTATACGTATATTTAGATTGAACATTTTGAAATGAATTTGAAAGAGGATCTTAGGATCTTAGGAGGGACGTAGGCGCAAAAGTGTAAGGAACGAAATAATGTATATATAGTTATGCTTATATAAAGAATTATATATAAATGATGTTTATATGTAACGAATTTGAAAGAAGGCATAAGCTGATCCTATATTACTTAGGATCTAAGGAGGAGAGAAGGAAGGGGGGCGGCAGAGTAGGAATTCGATTTTGTTATTATCGAGAAAGATGATAAGAAAATAAAAAAAAAATAGAAGACTTGCACAATAATTTCGACTCATAGAAAAAGGGAGATCTCTCACGATCTGGGACGCATAAAAAATGCGTGTGTCCCAGATCGTGCGAGATCTCCCTTTTTCTATGAGTCGAAATTATTGACGAATTATTAAAATTATAACCTAACATCAATAAATGACTGCAATTGTATCTTAACGCCGGCCTACAAAGTTGAAAGCAAAGTGAGCTAACAGAATTAATAAAAAAAAAAGAAAGAGAACACGCTGTTGACTAATGAATAAAATACAAGCGTTCGATTGATGCGGTGCAAATGAAGATAAGAAATGCAGATAACACAGTGATAACAATTAAACGAATTAAATTTATCAGAACTTATGGATCAATGAAGAAATGAAGTATAAAAAAAGTAGTTTCACGTTGACAAAAAGAATGAAAAGAAATGATAAAAAAAAAAAAGAGAGAAGGTAAGTAATGTAGGAATTGTATTTAGTTTTTTAAAAGTATTATTGAGAGAAAAGAAGAATATTTATTCGATCCGATAAGCAGCGAGAGAAATTTACAAAAGTCAGCAACAGGAAGTAGCTAATTACTTTGCTTATGAAAGGTTTAGACTTGTGATTAAATTAAAACACATTATAGCCACCGAATAAATGAATTAAATGTTAGATGATTTGAGAAATAAAGGGAGAATTGTAATGCGAAAAGAAAAAGATCTTAGTCAAGAGAGAGAGAGAGAGAGGGAGGGAGAGAGAGAGAGAGAGGGAGGGAGAGAGATTGGCGATTCGACAAATAATCAATTCAAATGTAGAATTCAGTCAAGATAAGAAGAGAGAACAACTACGAAAAAGAGAGAGATAGAGAGAGATGGATTAGCGATTCGACAATTAAGCTATAGAAATAAAAAATGCAAACATAAGCGAACGACTTATTGCATCATATGCTTTCTTCCTAACTTTATGCTACATGATTATAATGATACTGTGTGCAAAGCATTTTAAATAAGCCTTAGTTATGAATGATGCGATGTAAAACAAATGCACTTAAAAAAAATAACATTAACGAGTGTAATAATAATAATAATAATAAACGATTGTTAAAAAAAAAGATACAATCGAATCATGATGGAATCAAAGTATTGCAGTATGTATTTTACAAACACGAAAAAATTAGTGATAACAACATGAAAATTGTATGTACTAATCAACTAAGTTCGTATCTATATTAGCACCGAAAAATAATAACTCGACAGGA
The DNA here is from genome assembly GCA_963695495.1 of Hololepta plana. Lineage (NCBI taxonomy): Eukaryota > Metazoa > Arthropoda > Insecta > Coleoptera > Histeridae > Hololepta > Hololepta plana. Next base: position 79,908 of record CAVOJK010000637.1, read on the forward strand.
AAAGAAACTTGTTTCTGATATTGAGTGTTTAACATGAGGAAAGAGAGGGAGGAGGAAAAAAAAGCTGCAATACGATTGTCTTTAACATGGAGACAAAGAAAATGAAAAAAGAAAGGCAACAGCACGCGGTGTTCCCAGGCAGTCACCTATCCAAGTACTAATCGCGCCCGACGTTGCTTAACTTCAGTGTTCGAACGTGTACTGGTGTATTCAACGTGGTATGGCCGTTGCCGATGGAAAATGTGTAGGAGCAAGTAGGTAAGTTCTCTTTTCGTACTCTGTTTTGACGGATAAACTAACTAAAAGATATGTATAAATGAGTTCCTTCGATATCGTTCATACGACAAGTGAGTTAAGAAGTGAAATTAAAAGTTTCGATTGAAAGGTACACAGAAAAATATACTAAACTTGAAGATTAGCAGCTGATAATTGATATCATTCAGGCGCAAAATGAAAATATGATACGATTCGAACCTTGTCTTCTCTTCACCAACCGTTTGAGTTTTGTAAAATGCTGTGAAAAGCAACAATGCAAACATTAATGTGAAAAATGCACTTGTAGTGATAATGTTAAATGTTAATTAAACGATTAAGTAAACAGTTAATAAAAGAAAGAAAGAGTGCGAAATAATTAACAATTGTAAAGCCTGATCATTGACTAGTTCGTAATTTTGATTTTACCATTGCAGGTAATATCGATTAAAACATTGAATAGATGCAAAAGAAATTAAGAATAATTCCAGTTGAACATGTTTGCCTTTTATTTTAGTAGCATAGTCATAATAAAATTTAGATTCAACTTAGCTTTTTTTTTTTTATTTTCATTTACAAGACTAGAGTTGTATAATTTCTTTGTTGGTGAAATAAAAGACCACGGCAAAATATGATTTAAATAATGACGAAAATTATTAGTGGTAAATCCCATCGGCTTTCTCTCTCTCTCTCTCTCTCTCTCTCTCTCTCATAATGAATATAAGAACAGAGGAATGTTTATATCTTTAGTCGGCATGCTTTCTTGTTACGGACGATTCTCGAAAGCGTTATCAAAGCGGATGCGAATCCAGATGCACGACTCTGACGCTTCTCTTTCATCTCACTTAATCTGCTCACTGTTATTAGTCGCAACGTATCAATTATTCTCTCAATTTAACATCAAGTGTTTCTACTGTTGTCCTTCTCTTACCCTTTGTTTTATTTCTTAAAACTTTTCGCTCTCTCTCTCTCTCTCTCTCTCTTTTAAACTTCGCCAAAACGAAACGATAGCGTTTGTTAGCGCTAATATTTTCGATAAAATCGTATGCTCGTCGGCAAAGCGAAGAAAAGCATTCATTCATTCACCGTGTGCCTGAGTGAATCGGTCGAGTTTCGCGTCGCTCTAGTATCGTAACTATTGCCTCGATATCGTCGGCGTCGCATTCCACACGTGGTTCATAGTTTCTACGACCGGCAACCGGCCGGAGAAGACGTCGACGGCAACGGTAGGGTATCGTAAAAGACTTCCAAACGAAGAAGTCCCGACGGACGATCAGTTATCGCTACTTCGCGTGAACTTTTCTGCCAGTTACTCGTGCATCTGACACCTAAGTGCATTATTTTCTCGCGGTCCGATGTTTCGTCGACAAGAGCCACCACGTGGAAACCGTGGCACACGGTGCTGGTGGACGTCGTCGAGGAAAAATCGACATGCGGACCCACAGGAGTTCGACCGCGGAGGTTTTCGATTAGTTTCTACGCGCTGAACGTTACCAATTTCGACGTCTCAGCACGTGTAGAACGTAACAAAACTGAAAACAGAAGCTTCGAGCGCCAATTAGTTGGTGTCGAATCGCCATAGTGAACAGACGTGTCAAGGAGCGCTAAAAGTCAAAATACAATAAAAACAACAAATCAGTAGTGTCATTAGTGTCACGAAAAATAATTTATTACATACCGAGTGAAAATAAATTCAGTGTGTGAATAAATTCAAAAGACGACGATAGAGACGTCCAAAAAATAGAAAGGCGGGGTGCTGTACCCGAAAAAACCAGCATTGACAGAGAAGTGTCAAAAAATGAGTGAAGACAATATAATCGCAATGGGTGAGCCCAACAATGAAATTCAATCCAGCGATGAAGAAGAATTCAACTATCCTAAATTCTCAGTGAAGAAGCGCAAAATTGTACACACAGAACAATCAATTAAGGTTAGAAATAGTTTTAGTATATTAAGTAATGTCAAAGAAAATATTGATGAAACTGACGTAAATACTTCAAATACATCTGTCAAAAAAATCAAAATTCCTCCTATTTACGTTTACGATAACAATCACGCTGATTTTGTAAAAGCGCTGAAACAATTTGAAAAGGATGTGAAAATACATCAGAAACCCGATCACGTTGTGCTTAAATGCGATAATGAAGTAAGCTACAACAAAATTATTGCGTCACTGAAAATAAAAAATGTGCAGTATCACACTTACACGCCGGCACTAATAAGGCCGAAAAAGGTGTGTTTGAAGTACATACCGCAGGACACTGACAGAGAATATATAATTAATGTATTCAAAGAAAATAATATTGAAGTTCTCAATGCAATCAATATGAAGTTGGATGGAAAATCAACAAAAATATTTATCTTAACGGTTCCGAAAAAAGAATTGGAAAAAATGTATAAAATCGAGTTTTTTGACTCCCAAAAAATAAAAATTGAGCCGTATAGAGCAAAACATGTAATTGCGCAATGCCATCGTTGCATGCGCTATAACCATTCATCTGAACAGTGTAATATGACTGTAAAATGTGGCTTATGCAGTGAGCAGCACTCAACCAATGAATGTAAAAACACCAAAATCAAATGCGCCAACTGTGGTGGGGCGCACAAGGCGTTCTATAGGGGATGTCCAGCCCATAAAAATTTTCAAAATGTGTGGAAACAACACCACAACCAATCCAAAAACAAAAAACCCACCCAACAATTTGAAATACAACAGGCACAATTTCCTGCACTAAAAAAGGAGAGTTCAATGCATAAGGTAAGTGAACAAAAACCGGACAAAACGAATGACAAACCAAGGACAGAGCCGCCCAAATCATTTAGTGAAGCACTAAAGCAAAAACCAGCAAATAAAAATACAACAACATCTGACTTTGACGAGATAAAAAATCTCCTCAAAGAGCTAAACATTCAGAAAATATTTGGTGGAATAAAAACATTAGCTGCCAAACTAAAAAATTGCCAAAGTACGATGGAAAAAATAATTGTCATCGTAGAAACAGTTGCGGAATTGTTTGACTAAATGGTTTGGACGGCCCTTAACATTTGGACGTATAACGCAAACGGCGCTATCAAAAAGATGCATGAATTGAAACAATTCATTGCATCACAAAGACCTGACATAATGCTACTGCAGGAAACTTTCTTCAAAAGTAACCACCACTTCGCAGTACCAAACTATACGACCTACAGAAACGACAGACAAGACAGACCAGGAGGAGGTACGGCGGTACTAATAAAAAACTCTTTAAAGCATGTCAGAAGGGTGACGCCATTGCTGGACAAAATTGAGGCCACTATAGTGACAGTGACAATAGCGAACCGGAGAAAAGTGACTATAGCCTCGGTATACAATCCACCGGCAGGGCCATTTCCACGAGTAGACTTAGACAGACTACTAAATTACGACGAAACACTATTATTAGGAGGTGACTTAAACTGCAAACACACGACATGGAACTCTACGGTGACAAATCAAATGGGGAAATCCCTAAATAACTATTTAAACAGATTGGAACATTTAGGCACGACAATAATAGCTCCAACAACACCGACACATAATATAAATTTAACAACAGCTGACGTACTGGACATATTCATAGGAAAAAAGCTAAATTACTACACTAACATAGACACAATGGACTGCATGACATCGGACCACATCCCCGTATTGCTAGAGCTGGTACTAAATGAAGAACTCGAAACCACTCGAGACACAAACCTGCTACCTATTAATCCAGAATCATATAACTGGGATAGGTATAAACGATACGTACAAGAAAGACTACAACTAACTGACAATATGAACACGCAACAAGACATAGACAAAGTGACAGAGAAATTTGAAGAAACATTACAAACTGCGCTAAAAAAGGCGCAAAAGATACAAAAATCGCCAGAAACGCAACATGCTACACCGCTCCCACTTGATATCCTAAACGAAATTAGGAAGAGAAGAGATCTCCGGAAGGAGTATCAGAGGACACGATTTCCGCCTGTAAAAAGACAATATAACGCCCAAATGAGGAAGGTGGAAGAGCTCATCAAACAACACAGACATGAACAAGTTAATAAATTTATCGAAAAATTAGAAGAAAAGGATCTTTGGAAACTACCTAGAATTTTTAACAAAAACAAAACAAAAATACACGCACTAACAACACAAGACGGCACTGAAACGACAACTTTACAAGAGACTGTAGATTGTCTGGCGCAATCATATGAAAAACAATTTACACCCAACTACTTGCCAGGACAAAATACTCGAGACAAGATACAGAAATCACTAGACGACTTACAAAACATTAACGTACAAGACATGACCAAAATACGGACAAAACCAAGTGAAGTTTATGAACTCATTCGTCAAATGCCAAAAATTAAAGCAACAGGTATTGATCAGATACCTAACTGTGCTATCAAACAACTGCCACTAAAAGGACTAGTATATTTAACAAAAATCATAAATGCAATTTTGGAGACAACATATTTTCCAGAAAAATGGAAAAATGCAAAAATAGTCCCGGTACTGAAACAGAACAAAAATGCCATGTTGCCAACAAGCTATAGACCGATATCATTATTGAACACAACCAGTAAATTAACAGAGAAATACATACACAACATTATACAAACACACTTAAATGAACACTCACTTTATAATCAAAATCAATTTGGATTTAGAACAGAACACACAACCACAGATCAACTTGTCAAAATTACAGACCATATACTTACAGGATTTAATAGAAAACAAGAAACAATAATGGTATCGCTAGACATTGAAAAGGCGTTTGATAAGGTGTGGCATGAGGGAATAGTTCATAAGCTTCACTGCACCAATATTAACCCGAGAATAACACGACTGATACAATCCTATCTAAAAGACAGAACCTTTCACGTACACGTGGACAACACAAGATCAGGACAAAGAGAGATCCGGGCAGGAGTACCACAAGGCTCATCGCTCGGACCCACTCTTTTTACACTATACATAAATGACATACCAAGACCGAATGACCATCGGACAAAAACCATGCTCTATGCAGATGACACTGCACTAATGACTACATCCAAAAACCCAAAAGTTCTAAAGGAAACCACCGAGAAAGAACTGGGAAAGGTAATCACTTACTATCAAGACTGGGGATTAACGCTCAACTTAGACAAGACAGAGACAATACTATTTTCCAAAAGGCCAGATAAGCAAATACAGCTTACAGTACAAGGCCAACAACTCCCGAACAAGACCAGCATAAAATACCTAGGACTAACATTAGACAATCGACTAAGATATACGCAACACGTCACCAAAATTATGGGGAAAACCCAAGGGAAAATCAAGAGACTTCTACCAATCTTGCTAAATGACAAAATACAAATAAAAAATAAGATCAGACTATACACGGCAATAGCGAGACCGACGATGACGTACGCCTCACCAGCATGGTGCACCTTCTCGCTTGCGGCAAGAGAAAAAATGCAAAAAATCCAAAACAAATGGCTAAGGCTATGCACCAGCAGTCCAAGAGCCACAACAATTGAAAACCTACATCAAAAAGCCAACCTACCGTACCTAGACGCATTCATGAACAAATTAAACGCGAAATACCTGGACAGGCTCAACAACAGACAAAATCCGACGCTAAAGGACGCACGAACAATAAAAACGACCGACAAAGACATTTACGTTACCACGACTTATGCGCTGAACTTCCCTAGAGAATTTTATCGAAAACTCATTGCAAGATCCCTTGTGCGCCGCACTGGTGTGGATGATGAGCTAGTGGATATGTTGATCCAACTTAATCTAAACACGCGAGAAATAGACAGATTTCTCTGTCTATGCCAAATGTAAAAAATATTGTATAATAGTTGTAAGATAGAATAAGAAAACTATCATTATTACCAAACAAAGTGATAGGAAACATTAATAAATCAAAGTGACAGGACACAATAACCAAAGTGACAGGACACAATAACCAAAGTGACAGGACACATAATAAAAGTGAAAGGACACAACAACTCAAGTGAAAATGAACTTTCCCAGAAATAAGCAGCACTTATGCACAAAACATCAGGGTGAAAGCAACCCGAAGACAATCGTAGGAAGAGGTGAAAGCCTGAAACTACAAAGAGCGGAACCTAAAACGCAGCAACCCGAACTTCGAGCGCCAATTACGTTGCGACTATCGGAGTATCGTTATTCGTATTTTTCGTTTACGTTGATTTTCATCATTTTATTTTGCTTTTATTGATTGAAAAATCGCGGTGCATATTCGTGCGACACGACAAGTATATTAAACAGTACAAATAAAAACAAGTAGTACGCATTATTGCGAGATGGCAGACGTGATGACAGTGCAACAAAGTGGTACTGCAGGCGGTCAAGTAGGAGGCGGCACGCCGACGACCACGACGAAGAAAAATGCCGCCGCATCATCGAATGCCGCAACGACAACATCATCGGCGTCAACGACGGGAGCAGGAGCGGCAGCAACGACGACGACGGAAAGCAACGCAAACAGCGCTTCCGGCGTCACGAACGGCGCCACCTCCGGAAGCGGCGGCAGCCGTAACAGTGCCGCGGCGGCAGCCTCGCGTAGAAAGAAATCGAAACCGAATCATCCGCCGACGTCCGAGATGGTGACAAACGCAATCCGAAGCCTGAAAGAACGCGGCGGTAGTTCGTTGATGGCGGTGAAAAAGTATATCGGTGCTAATTACAAGGCGGACGCCGAGAAATTGGCGCCATTCATTAAGAAATACTTGAAATTGGCCGTCGCCGCCGGTGCGTTAGTCCAGACAAAAGGCAAAGGTGCATCCGGTTCGTTTAAGTTGGCCTCCGGCAAGGGAACTACGGCCGCCACCGCAAAACAGGTCGTCGCCAACAAACCTAAGACGGCGAGAACCACGAAAGCGTCCGCAGCAGCAGCAGCAGCCGCCGCTAAAACGACGACCGCCGCAATTGCGAGCAAAAGGACCAGTAGCAAGACGAAGACGAAGAAGAAGCCGATGACGTCGTCGTCGCCAAGCAAAAAGTCGTCGACAACAACAACGGCCGCGTCTGCTTCTACCGTACTGAAGACTAAAAAGCCGGTGGCGAAAAAGACGGCCACGGTTTCGCCGAAAAAAAAAGCGACGATCGCAAAAGCGAAGAAAGCGACCACGACCGTAGCGACGAAAGCGAAAGCGGTGGCCGGCGCATCCGCCAAGAAAACGCCGGTGACGGCGGCGTCGAAGGCGAGGAAAAGGGCAACGACCGTTGCAGCGATTGCCGCGAAGAAAGGCTCGCCGGCAGTGACGAAAAAACCTGCAGCGTCTAAGAAGACGACGGCGACGACGACTCCGAAAAAGGAAATAGCAGCTGCTGCCGCGAACGTCGTCGCGTCGCCGAAAGCGACCGTAACGAAATCGCCGTCGAAAGCGAAGAGAGCGACGAAAGCCGGCCCGACGAAGATAAAGAAAGCGCCAAAACCCAAGAAAGTGACCAAAGCGATTTCGAAGGCGGCCAGCGGCGTTGGCAAGAAAACCACTGCGGCGGCGGCGGCGTCGTCTCCGAAGAAATAGTGCTAGAAAATTTGACGGAAAAGAGAGAGAGAGAGAGAGTGATGAGAGTGCATTATCCTTTACGTGACACGAGTGCGAGCGAAGCAATGGAAATAAGTAGAGGACGAAATGAAAAATGGTCCTTCTAAGGACCACAAAATAATTACAGCGAAGAGAATTTCGTTTCTATTATCCTTCTCCTTTTTAAATAATGTTTAATAAAAAATAAAGAAAATTACTTTTTTTTTACAGCTTAACTTTAGCATAGGAGAAGCGCACATTTTGACGGGTTATGATCGACCGATGTGTGGCTCAAATTGTCGTAACAAACGCGTAAAAAGGACAGAAGTTTTATAAGGAATTTTCAACGAATAATAGCTTTCATAATACCAATTAGTGCTCCTGAACAGAACCAAATTGTCTCATCGCTCGCTTATTTATGAACCGCATAAATGCGTAGGTTAAGCGTGATCGCAACCAGAATATGCAACGATCGGTCGTAAGTCGATGCTTTGATCGACGAGAAAATGCGTTAATAATAGGGATTTATTTTTATTGTAATTTAAACGAATAGCCTTCTTAATAACACTTGGTGGTTCTGAAAAGAACCGTTTTTTGTTGTTTTAATTTGTGTTACGTCAACACACACCAAGGAAATAGCTTAAGCACGTTCACCGCGTATTCTTCTCGCGAGCTGAATATCCTTAGGCATAATCGTAACACGTTTTGCGTGGATCGCGCACAAGTTTGTATCTTCGAAGAGTCCGACTAAATACGCCTCGCTGGCCTCTTGCAGAGCCATCACGGCCGAGCTCTGGAACCGGAGATCAGTTTTGAAGTCCTGAGCGATTTCACGTACGAGACGCTGGAACGGCAGCTTGCGTATCAACAACTCTGTGCTCTTCTGATATCTTCTGATCTCCCGAAGAGCCACCGTTCCCGGACGATAACGATGCGGCTTCTTCACGCCGCCTGTGGCCGGAGCACTCTTACGAGCCGCTTTCGTGGCGAGTTGTTTCCGTGGTGCTTTGCCGCCGGTCGATTTGCGTGCCGTTTGTTTAGTACGTGCCATTTTTATCTCCTTCTTTTTTTTTTTTTGATTGCTTTCTTTAACTATAACAACAAAACCAACAATTTATTAATTTTTTCAGCAGCAGATTCAATACGAAGCGTGCGTAACGTACGAGATAAGTTCTCAAACTGACGCCAAAAATGAGTGAGTGAGTTGATGTTTTTGTTGCAGTTTTCGGGCGTTGCCCCTTACTGCGATGTGTGTTGTGTTGTTACATGACTTGCCCTTATTTGGGCGCCTGGCTATTTATTGTGTGGTGTTGACTAGTGTTCTTGCTGTGAGCGGTGTAAATAATCTTCTGGTTCCTAGTGTTTGATTTTGGATGGTTTTTAGGTAGGGATTTTCGCTGAGGGCGAGGGATTGCCAAAATTTAATGTTTATTTTATTTATGTGGGATTCAAGTGAGGGGGTTGAAAGGAGGTTTCTGATTGTGGAATTGGGGGTGAAATAGTGTTGATGGGAGGCTGCCCTCAGAATTTTATTGTAGAGGGAGTAGATCCTTTTTCGGTGGCTGATGGGAGCGGCTGCCCAAATTGGGGAACCGTATGTTAGGATGGGTCGGAGGAATGAATTTATGATGAGGGTGCTTGTTTTGGGTTGGAGGTTTGGGTTTGTTAGGATGGACTTTAGGAGGCGGAATTTGCCAGAAACAATTGCATGGGTTATTGCTAGATGTTTGCGGAAGTTTAGGTTGTTGTTGAAGTGTATGCCGAGATATTTAAGGGAGGTGGACCAAGGGATGGGTTTTTTGTTTATTTTAATTTTGTATTCCGGAAGAGGGCGACGTTTTCTGGGGGGGAAGTGGATGACTTGTGTTTTAGTGGGGTTTATTCTCAATCCCCATTTCTCATAGTGTTTAATTGTTTTATTTAGATTTTTCTGCAGGATGTTTCTGGTTCGTTCCGCGGTTCGAGAGTAGGTGAGGATGGCCGTGTCGTCGGCAAAGAGAGAGAGTTGGGCGTTATCGGTGGGGGTGGGTTTGGGGATATCGTTTATATAGAGGTTAAATAGGATGGGCCCGATTTTGGAGCCTTGTGGTACTCCGGATTTGATGAGTTGGGGGGGAGAGAGTTCTTCGCCTATTTTGCAAGAGAAAGTGCGCCGATGTAGATAGTGCGCTGTTGTTTTTATGATGTATGGGGGTAGATTGGTTTTGGATAGTTTGAACAGCAGTGCGGCGAGATTTACTTTATCGAATGCCTTCTCCATGTCAAGAGCGGCGAGCATGGAGTGCATTGGGTATTGCTTGTTGTGGTGGTATTGGATTTGGTGGAGGATTCTGAATGCTTGTTGAGTGCAGGAATGATTGGGACGGAAGCCGAACTGTTCTGGGATGATGGTGTTGTTGTCTTGGAGGGATTTTTGTATTCGGGTTAGGAGGCAGGCTTCGTAGATTTTGGAGAGGGTGGGGAGTAGGGAGATTGGTCTGTAGGAGGTGGGGAGGTGTTTGGGTTTTTTGGGTTTAAGGATTGGTATGATGGTGGCGTGTTTCCAGGGTTCTGGAAAGTAGTTTAGGTGGAGGGAGATGTTGAGGATAGAGGTGATGTGGACTAGGGCTTTTAGGGGGAGGTTTTTGAGGGCGAAGTTTGGGATGTTGTCGTAGCCTGGGGCTTTTCTGTTTTTAAGTTTTTTGATGTGATGGATTACTTCTTGAGGAATGATGATGTCTGTCCGCGGTAGGTTGTATGGGGGGGCTTTTAAATAGGATCTAGCGATCCTGTTGATGTCTTTCTTGCTGTTTTTGTTGAGTAATAGGGGGTTGGGGGGACGCCAAAAATTTTTTTGAGGTGCTTATTATACGCTCTGTACGACAACACAGCACGCTTTGACTCGTCTGGGTTCTAATTGGTTACTATCTCGCTTGCGCAATCCGAGGTATTAGGCGAATTTATAAAAGCCGAAAATTGCCGCTTGGAACGGCAGTTCAACGAAGCCATTCACAAGGTTTGTGTTAAACAAGTTAGACGTAAAAGTAGACGATTGAAAAATGACAGGACGCGGCAAGGGTGGCAAAGGTTTGGGTAAAGGAGGAGCGAAACGACATCGTAAAGTGTTACGCGATAACATCCAGGGCATCACCAAGCCAGCCATCAGACGTTTGGCGCGTAGAGGAGGAGTAAAACGTATATCCGGCCTGATTTACGAGGAAACGCGCGGCGTACTAAAAGTGTTTCTCGAGAACGTAATCAGGGACGCCGTCACTTATACGGAGCACGCGAAAAGGAAAACCGTTACGGCAATGGACGTTGTTTACGCGCTGAAACGACAAGGAAGAACGCTGTACGGTTTCGGCGGTTAATCGCTGCCTGTGACGACGAGAGCGAGTTGTTTCTTATTATTTTATCTTCCTAATGTTGACATCGGAAAACAAACAAAAAATGGTATTGTGGAGAAGAAAATAACAGCGACTGCTCGAAATGGAAGGCTAAAAAAAAAAAAACGAACCGGTTCTTTTCAGAACCACAAATTGTAATACTTGAAGAGAAATTCGCAAATATTGCTTATCTAACCTATCTGATATCTTTAAAAATAGAAAAAGAAAGCAAATTATATCTTCGCAACATAACCTCACATTTTGTATTGGACCCTACTCGAAAATCACGGTAGTAGGACAGCTTCACATCAAATTAACTAACCTGTACCTTTAGCTCATCAGAACAGTATCTAATTAGAACAACAAGGATTTGATATGTTCGATTTGGTGGAAGGTAGGTAATTGAAGCATTATTTACTTATAAGATTTGCTACGTACGATTAAATTCATGATTAAAATCACCGATAGACGGACACTTTATTATTACAAGATAGATACAAGAAAATTACCTGAATAAACAATAGTTAAAGTAAGACGAATTGCCTTCGTGTGGAAAAGCTTTGTGGTTCTGAAAAGAACCGTTTTTTTTTGTTATATATATATCAATCACTATGTGACGGAACTGTATCACGCTTTCGGTTCTTTATTTCGAACTCGTGTACTTGGTGACGGCCTTCGTTCCCTCGCTGACTGCGTGCTTCGCCAATTCGCCGGGCAACAGAAGACGCACGGCCGTTTGAATTTCGCGACTCGTAATCGTCGACCGTTTGTTGTAATGCGCGAGACGCGACGCCTCGGCGGCAATCCGTTCGAAAATATCGTTGACGAAGCTGTTCATGATGCTCATCGCCTTCGACGAGATGCCGGTGTCAGGGTGCACTTGTTTCAACACCTTGTATATGTAAATCGCATAACTCTCCTTCCTCCTGCGTTTCTTCTTTTTGTCACTCTTCGATATATTTTTCTGCGCCTTGCCGGCCTTCTTCGCGGCTTTACCACTTGTTTTCGGTGGCATTATCGAATAAACTTATTAGAACAATCTACGTATTCCCTGCGAACGTTTGCGCTACACTGGCCGAGAAATATCGTTTGCGAGTACATCCGTTCCTTTTTGCAGTTGCGCCATGACCACTTTCTGATATTAAAGTTGTGTATGAGAATATTACAAAGCCGTCGTGACGTAATAGCATCGACGCTAAAGTCTATAAATATAGGTGCCGTCGAAAAAGCGCGTAGTCAGTATCTTCGCACGCCACGGTGTAGTTCGCTTTATTAATCGCGTCGAAACACTATATTTTTCCAATTAGCATAAAGCAGTAAAATGTCCGGTAGAGGAAAAGGTGGCAAAGTGAAGGGAAAGGCGAAGAGTCGTTCGAGCAGAGCAGGGCTACAATTTCCCGTGGGTCG
>CAVOJK010000637.1:102500-104386 GCA_963695495.1 Hololepta plana
CCGGACATTCAGATCATCGTGCTTCCTCATACTCTCGTTTAAAAAATTCTACTCTTCGTTAGACATGTTAATATTTCGATAAACGAAAATGTCGTGATAGGCGTTGAATGTAAGCCGAGAAAGCGCGCGTGGCCGTTTTCCGAAAAAGACGAAACACACGACGCAAATCGGCGAACAACAACCATCCTCGCTCGGAACGTAGAGAGATCGTGCATAGTTTTGTATAAAACATTAAAAATGTTTATAAAAGTATTAGGTGGCCGCAAATAACAAGAATTCACTTCGTCCTAGTTGACGTCGAATAGATTACGGTGAAGTAAACTACGACCCAGGACGCGGACCCTGCTGTTGAATAATTGCAAGTCCTTAATCAACTCGTTAGCGAAACAACGAAAGAAGTACGGTCGTTAAGCAACGTTAAATACGCCGTGTGAGTAAAAAAAAAAAGGCACACAGGCACGATTTTTATTAACACAGACGTAAGAATCGAAGAACGGCACCGTACGACTACGAAGTTAAACTACCGAAGTTAAAGATACCAGACCAAACGAGTATTATGAAAATACTATGATAGGCGGTCGATCGAATCGTACTACGAGAGATCGGGCCTACCACATATAGAGTAAAGTGGCGCGTATACTTGCTCGCTACACGGCTGACGAATAGTGGGGAACCGATGCGCTCGCTCTGGGCGAACGATGACGCGCGCCCCGTACTCGAGCGAAAATCGGGTACATGTTGCGCAGGTTTGAGGTCCGTACTAGTGGCACGCTCCGGGCCAAAATCTCTCGCGCCCGAACTCATAGATATTAGTACGATCATACATCGTAGCGAAGGCTCGTTCCGGGCGACTCGGAACTTTTTCCCGAAAAATCGAAGGGAACTTGGGAAAAATTTTCGATCGCAAATACCTTATTTTCTGACTTTGTTTAGTTGAACTGAAACGTATTTAGAAATTATTTCTCCTTTTTAACGGTTTTAAGCTTACTCATACATACGTTAACATATGTATACATACGTTAACATATGTATACATACGTTAACATATGTATACATACGTATACATATGTATACGTATATTTAGATTGAACATTTTGAAATGAATTTGAAAGAGGATCTTAGGATCTTAGGAGGGACGTAGGCGCAAAAGTGTAAGGAACGAAATAATGTATATATAGTTATGCTTATATAAAGAATTATATATAAATGATGTTTATATGTAACGAATTTGAAAGAAGGCATAAGCTGATCCTATATTACTTAGGATCTAAGGAGGAGAGAAGGAAGGGGGGCGGCAGAGTAGGAATTCGATTTTGTTATTATCGAGAAAGATGATAAGAAAATAAAAAAAAAATAGAAGACTTGCACAATAATTTCGACTCATAGAAAAAGGGAGATCTCTCACGATCTGGGACGCATAAAAAATGCGTGTGTCCCAGATCGTGCGAGATCTCCCTTTTTCTATGAGTCGAAATTATTGACGAATTATTAAAATTATAACCTAACATCAATAAATGACTGCAATTGTATCTTAACGCCGGCCTACAAAGTTGAAAGCAAAGTGAGCTAACAGAATTAATAAAAAAAAAAGAAAGAGAACACGCTGTTGACTAATGAATAAAATACAAGCGTTCGATTGATGCGGTGCAAATGAAGATAAGAAATGCAGATAACACAGTGATAACAATTAAACGAATTAAATTTATCAGAACTTATGGATCAATGAAGAAATGAAGTATAAAAAAGTAGTTTCACGTTGACAAAAAGAATGAAAAGAAATGATAAAAAAAAAAAAGAGAGAAGGTAAGTAATGTAGGAATTGTATTTAGTTTTTTAAAAGTATTATTGAGAGAAAAGAAGAATATTTATTCGATCCGATAAGCAGC
>CAVOJK010000638.1:0-21588 GCA_963695495.1 Hololepta plana
GGAAAGTTTTGGTATGTTCCGAACTCTTTTTTGAACAAGATGTGAACAGATAAAAATAAAAACAAATTGCGCAAATGATTGGGACACGATTTTACAGTAAGTGGAAAACCGTTCAACAGTTTGGTGCATACGGCCTCAGGATGCGTCCCATCAGCTTCACCGTCTCCTTCGCTAGACGCCTGCACATCATTCATTTATTTATCACCCAGTTGATGTTACCGTCAGTGAATATTTGATCATGTGAACTGGCCGTGAAAAGTTGGGCAGAGTCGAGCTCAAATATTTAAAAAAACAGGGTAAATCACCCTAAAACCCGAGAATATCGGCCAGAGTCCACTGCATTTCTGTGAAAAAGCGGTCAGAGTCAAGCGTTTTCACAAGAAAAGTCGGCCAGGGTCGGTTAATGTTCACCTAGCAAATATTCACTGGTTACCGTACTGCTACGGATAGCGTATGCTACAACTGCATTCGATTTAGAGGCAAGCGTGATGTATGAGGAAAAACAATTTAAGATGCTCAAGAAGAAGAAAGATTGTAATGAAACGAACTTGACGCAATACTTGGTGCGTCCGATGGTCTGGCCCCGCTCGATGAGCAACTCCGGATGACGCTGCGTGTGCACCGTCTTCCACCTGCAAAAACATGATGTTAGCAGGAACAATACGCCCGCCTCCCGAAGTGTGACCAATATGCTTACTCAATCAGGAATAACCCACAATGCCTAAACCAGTGCCGTATCTGATCATGAAACTGACCTTCCGTATAATCGATACCGTTGATCGAATGGGAGAGTAGAGAAGAAGTTCCATATTTCTTCAGAGAGAACGACGTTGCCATCGGCGAGAGAGAGTGCGTGCAGCTGCGATTGATCCACCAGATCCATCATCCATTCGCCTACTGTAACTCATTCTTATCCGTCATCATCATCACTAAAATATATTCTATCGAGCCGGATTTCAGTTGAAACATAGCATTTTTCGACCGTTCGAGAAAAGTGTGAATCAAACAAACCTTCATCTTCCGTTCCATCGACAACACGACTTTTCTCTTCGAAGAACGTCGTATCAATCTGAACGATATCAATAGAGTTCGAAGTTTCAGAGAATGTTTTTTCGTGTGAAAGAGGCAATCAATTCGAACGCACCGTATGAGCGTCTTGGGTCGAACAGCGATGCGCGGGCCAACGTAGGGCATGAGCTCCATCACAGCGGCCATTCACTCCGGCTGCTGATCTGAGTTCCACGCTCACATCCTTCCTCTATGGCAGCATTTTCAAACGTCTTTTGGTGTGTAAGGAATGAGGTTTACATTTGTAACTTCATCTCATTTCGTGATGTATAGTATTCTACTCGAACGGGTTGAAAAAATCGTCGAAAAACGAACGGTTGAGGACTCTGACCTTCTTGTCGTATCTCTTCCGTCTTCTCCGGACTTTCCTATCGTAATCTTCTCGATGGCGCTCAGAGGGCAACGGGAGACCGGGCGCACACTGCATTCGTTACCCAATTTATCGGCAGTTTGTGTTTTACCCCGTACCCCGTACCCCAGATCCCGCCTTTCGTCTTTTACCCCTCCCTGAGAACTCTGTTTTTTCAATGTGTTTCAGGAGGACACTGTATGAGTTTAAACGGTGGGGTAAAACGCAAACTCGGAAAAGGGGTGGTGCTTGGGGTTCGGGGTACGGAGTAACACACGAATTGCCAATTTATCCACTCTTCTATCTCCTCTCTCGCCCCCCACTTCCAACAACAATCTGCTCCACGAACCTTCTGATGGTAGAAGTCCACAATGGTAGGGCATCAATCATATCAGCTATAGCCAAGCTGGCTCCCTTTCTGCATTTATCAATCAAATACAATTAATAAAATTTGTTCGCAAATTGAGAAATGGGAGAAGGACTGACGATGACTGCACAGCGTAGAATTCGGGCATGGGATCGAGGAGCTGCTTTGGCATGCGGCCAGGCGAAGTCTTCGAGGAGCGCCACGGCGACGCCCACGCGCTGATCATAGATGGGCACGATCGTTTCAGGCACGTCAACAACCACTTTTATGCAATCTGTCAAAACCTATTATCAATATTTTTAGGCTGTGTCAGGACCATTTTTGGAATCCCTGGAACGACAGCTGCCCATGTATGGCGCTGATGCTGCGTCTGACTACGCACCTGACACCACACTCCATATCCAAACTCCGATGTCCGCGATAAAAGCTAAAAATACGATATATACGAACCTCATCCTTGACTCCTCTGAGCTTGGCGTCTTCGGCGTCTTGATGGGCTACGACGACTGAGAACGCGACGCCCGTGATCCCCATGGGCACTAACTTCCGAGAACGACGGCTGCTGTTGCTGCTGCTGCAAAACTCTTTATCGTAGTATCAGACCTCGGAGTCAGTGTTGTTAGCAGGAAAACCTACACAGCTTCCACATTCTCCGCCCAAATGTTGTCAAAAGTCCTAATTCTGAATTCCTGGTTATAAAATGTGCTCACCTTGGCAGGATCGGTGAGTATAGGACGCTGGCGTTCATCGTCTCCGCCTTCTTCGTCCGAACGGGCGCCAGCGCCACGCGCGCCTGGTGCGTCTCACTCCGACACGAAGCCGTCGGCGTCAGCTGAGACATAACTATTCATCGTCTGACATGTCGAAGCGTCGACTGCGGTGGGAGCAAAACATCTTGGAAAACGAATGATTGAATGAACTTTTGTCTACTGGGGGATCAGGGGTGTGCGAGGAGCAAAATTTTGTCGAGGGGGCGCAAAATGGACCGAACTTCAAATTTTCGTAAGGGGGGACCCTTTCAGTGAACGGGCCCCGCAAAATGAGAGAAATTTTCAAAGGGGGGACCACATGGATAAATTTTGGATGGCCGCAAAGTGAGCTTTTTTCAACAGGGGGACCACATGATGAAAATTTAGGGGGGCGCAAATCGAAAAATTTTTTGTCCCCAGGCACACCCCTGGTCACGAGCGCTGTTTCATCTGTTATTCAGCGTAGGTCAGTTACGGTAACTGCTCCTCATTGCCATCAAATCAATGGAAATTACTCCCCTGACGCTCAGGGATGAGCAACAGTTTTTTAAATAAAAAAAGCGAACTAATTCATTAATTTTTTCATTCTCCAGAGAATCGATACAAGAAAAACAAAACAACAAGAAAACAAAACAACAAAACAAAAAAACAAGTTTTTGAGAACTTCTCGAAACAAGGGCGCTCAACCGTTTATTGAGAAACGGGGAAACTTTGAAAAAACTTTTGTGAGTTAAAATATTTCAATGTTCTTGAGGAATATTTTCACATGTAGGAAAGTGAATTTCGTTGAATTCTAACCATAAAATGGACACTGATGATCCGCAAAAAGGTGAACAACTTGAGAAATATATCAATTTCAGACACACATGGGCAGCTGTTATTCTAGTGTTTCGGAAGCGAGTCGGAGAAAACTCAAAAGAGTATAAACAAGTTACGCTCCAAAAGTGACTCAAGACAGGGATCAATCTGAATATCGAAAAAAGATTTAGACTACCCTGAAACGACTTAGCCCATGTATGTTTTCACAGAAGCTTATGCTTTGGCTCGTTTGGCGGAGGGCGTGCTGGTTGGCGTTTTGGCAATCTTGGCAGGAGTGGCAGACTTTTCTGCGCCCGTCGGCTTGGCCGACGTTGGAGTTTTGGGCGTTTTGGGAGTCTTGACATTGGTAGCAGCAGCAGTGGAGGGCGTGGCGTCTGAGAAGAGCGGAGTCTCGGTCGAGGCGCCGGCGCCCGTCGAAGGAGAATCGAACTCTGCCGCCACGGCACGGGACACGCGCAATAGCGTTGCAGCTGCAAGTAATCAAGCGTTTGTAGTGTGTGTGAGAGTTTCGATATTGTCAGAGTGTCAGCGTTTCGTTATGAGTGAGTTCGCACGAGTCGTCACGAGACTAGCAAAAGTCTTGTATGATTGAGTTTACAGATCGAACTAAGGCAGTCAGTTTGTTAACTCCACAAACTCCTACACTTGGTCCATGGGAGAGAACTGTGTTCAGTTATCTGTACTGTCCCAATGTCCTTGATTTCATAGGGCATACCATAGATTGCAAAATACGGGAATTAGTCGGAAACTGATCACAACTCATGGAAAGGAGGCGAAAGTAGCTGTATGAGCAGTAGCAGGAGTAACGAGCTTCAGAGAGTCTGTCCAAATTACCCACCCCAAGCTAATGTATGAGAAGCTACTCTCCCGCAAGGATATCTAGATAACAGCTACTTTTAAAACATTCCTCTGCGATCCAAATGTGTAAAGACCTATTTTGAGTAGGACGGACAAAGCCTTTCGAAAAAATATGGGCACTAACGACTGAAGGCGCCACCACTGGCGTCCGCGAGTCCTTTCCTCGTCTGGCTGGCGTCCGTCAGCAGCGCCAGCGCCGCGCCTCTCAGCGCCTCCTTGTCGACATCGTGAGATGATTCGAGATACTGCCAAATACACGTGAAATTTCTCTAATTACGTCTCTCAAAATTTATCTTTTCACAATCTTGCCACTTTTATCACGAAAACCTGATTCGAAGAACATTTTTACGTGATGGACTTTCTAAACGAGAAAAAACGGAAGTTACAGTATCAATATCTGGACAAAATAAATCTTTCATGTCCGGGGAATAGACTGTGGAAGCTACAAGGTATATTTTGTCCGAAAATTGATAAATGTAATTTCCCGAAAAAACACCTTATTGATAGACGCGTGGAGCTGCGGTGTGTCTTCGTAGATGGTGCGAGCCTGGTGATAATTCTCTACATACATGAGCACGGTCATCCCAGGAACGTCATAACTTTTTTTTGGGAGGCCCAATTCACTTGTCATGATCTTTTTCAGCTGAAATTTGGCCTGTCATGACCCATTTTCACAATTCAGAGGCTATGTCAGGACCCCTTTTGAGAACTAGGAACGGCAGTTTCACAACCATAGCCTCAGGAGAAAAAATTGCAAAATGCATGTAAAATCACCTTGTGATTAGTTGAAGGAATCTTGGGCAGCGATCTCGTTGGCACTGCAATTTTCATTTCATTCGTTAGTATTGACACACCATAAAAATTCCATAAAAATTAGATTGAGCGTTCGAAAACATCCATTTTGAGAGTGTTTCTTTCTTTGAATCTAAACAAATGTGCACGTCTGCACAACTTTTCCTGCTCTTTCAGAACCTTCCAAATTGTAAATGGTTTTAGGCGTGGCCGAAGATGAGCAAAAAATGCACCGCATTGTTTTAAATTTAAAACCGCTGACAATGAGGTTGCTGCCTAGACTACTGTAAGGCGAGAGAGTCCTAAAATAGAGAGAGACGCAGGCATGAACCCGTTACGCTTCTGCGTCTCTCCTTTTCCTCATTCTCTCGCCTTACAGTACTCCACTGCGGCGACCTGAGTTGTCATACACTGGCGGCGTACCTGGAATCAGCATCCTTGCTTGTAGTCGAAAGCTCTCTTCTCGCCTCCCGTATCCGTATCCACCTCCTTCGACTTTGAGGGCGTCTTGGATGCCTTGGATGACTCTTGGGTCTTCTTGGGCTCAGATTTTGGAGTCTTGGCAGAGCTACTCGTAATCTCGACTGGCTCGGATGGAGTCTTGATTGAGGAGGCATACTCAGAGTCTTGGTGAGTGTGCCTAGGGGCAAATCACCTTCATCGACACAATCATTTTCAGGAGTCTTCTTCACTTCGCCCTCAGCGTCTCCGTCTTCTCTCCTCTCCATCGACATTCTCAGCAGTAGGCAGCAGTCTCCTTCTTCTCTCCATCATCTCCTGGATCCGTGGCCTTTGAAGAGCAGTCGATTAACGACGATGGCGCAATACTTGCGTATGGTGAAGCCTACATAACAGTCATTCTTTTTACCGAATTTGCGATTGCTATCTCCTGATGGAATAATTCTTTCAGAGCCATTGTTGATGAAGGTTTCGAGAAAAGATAGCTAATTTTCAATCAAGAAAGAGGAATAGTTCTGCAGGAACAACCCTCAGATGAGATCCTCCTCCAATGCTCACTGGAGATACGGTAACTTTGTTCGGGTCCCAAAAGAGTTAGAAAAACAACTGGGGTGAATCTTTTTCGTTTTACTGCGCATTTCATGTTTGCTTGAAATTGATAGAAAACAGGGAACCGCGAGGTGGGGGCGGTACCGAATAAATATTAATAAAAATATATTATCCATACTATATATAAAGGAGCTGTGTGTGTGTTTCTGCGTGTGTGTGTAACGCTTACCCCACTATGAGTGGGGCTTCCCGGAGGGGTTCCACTGATTTGTGGCTAGCGCCGAAAGATGCCCCAGGGTATGCGCATACTGCTGCGATTTCAGTTTGGCGCCAGTTCAACCCGGCGCCAGACACAAGGCAGCGGAATTTTGACTGAAGTGGGCTCAGAAATTGAAAAAGAGAAGGGAAGCCGGTATTTGTACCAAATTTCAGTACTCTAGAATGTTCTATTGTGTACTTTGAGAGTACAAGATGTTTCGCGAATATTCTAGAAGAAATTCAAAGTACAACTCTAGCGAAAAAAGTGACCCTCCGAACTCTTGCGACGCCTCGAGGCGGCGCAGCCAAATCTTGTATTATTAAATTCAATATTAATATTTATAACAGTTCTGAAAACTCGCTCACTAGAGAATGCGCCTTCACTCTGCAGCGCAGCCATCTTGTATGTCAGCTCCGCATTCGTCAGCAGCGCGCGAATCGCAACGCGAAGCTTCTCGTGATCGAGCTTATCGATCTTTGCCACTTCCTGAATATTTATTATTTGATAGAATAAAAATTATATTTATTAATATTAAAATAAATAAATAAATAAATATTGCCGTGGCCGTTCAATTTCAGCTATACAGCATGTACGGAATATATCGATCGATCGATTCATCTATGGATCCAGCATCAAGATGGCGCATTTCATGAGCAGCAACCTCACTCAATAGCGCATGACAATCTATTTTTAATCACCTTATCAACAAATATTCTCCGAGAAGAACCGATCGATGGAGAGATAACATTTAAACTAGAGACGAGATAATCGCAACTTTTCGAAAGGGAAATGAGTACAAACTCGTTTTCAAAAAACTGTAATCCACATCTCGCTTCGTCCTGAGGCTATAATGCTGAAATTTGGGGCGTGCGGTGATATCAGTCTTATGAATTATTCTAACAAGTTTGACGGTAATAGCCCAGGACAAAGCGAGATATGAATTACAGTTTTTCGATAACGAGTTTATACTCATGTCTGGGTGGTGCACAGAGTTGCGGTTATCTCGTCTCTAATGGAGAGATACCATTCAAACCTTATCAATCACGTCGCGTAACTCTTCGCTATCCTCGTAGACTGCTCGCTGCAAATATGGCGCTTGTTCATACGTTATGTATAGTTTCGGCATCAATCAATGCCGGAAGGCCGGAAGGACGCCGTGGGAGCCAGGGAGAGCACTACGTATCAACGACACTTGACGCTATCAACTATGCAAAAACTTCCTTTCAATGTATTGTCGTATTGTAGTATTGTTAGTATTGTGTATTGTAGTATTGTCGTCGGACTGAATACTAGGTCATATCACTTACATCGCTACTACTCGGATCTTGTAACAATCACGCTCAACATTATTGTATCATTCACGCTTGTAACCATCCACCATTCTCCCTGGTGCGATAAATCAATCAATCAATGATCAAGACAAGAGAGCTTGCCCGAAAGGTAGTAATTATTTGCTAGGTTTAATATTAACCACCCCCTGGCCCCCAAAAACTTCTGGAAAAAAGGAGCAGAAAATCGTATATCTATGAGATCATCTATATCTGAGACGAATGAAGAGAAAAGCTTGGTAGAAAAGCATACTTCCAGAACTAGGTACAAAACTACCGACCCCCAGCTACTGTTACCCTGCTACTTTTTCGGAAAATACGACGATACCCTACTACTTCTAATCGAACATTGCCCAAAAGCAGTCTTTTGGGGTGCTAATTTCGGTGAACGGTGACCGACCTCTCTGGAAGTATGTAGAAAAGTACCTTGGATGCAGATCTCGTCACGTCTGGCGCGCGCATGATTCCACTGAAATTCGAATAAAGTTTGCGCCTTCTCTTTCACCAACTTTTCTACTCTTTATCCAGAAACCACTGGGCATGTTAATGCGCTACCATACATGGGCACGGTCGTCCCGGGAACGTCATAACCCCTTTTTGGAAGCCAAAATTTGACTGTCAGGGCCCCTTTTCGACTGAAATATGGCCTGTCATGACCCATTTCCTTTATTTGAGGCTATGTCAGGACCCTGTTTGAGAAACCAGGAACGATAGCTGCCCATGTATGGGCGCTACGGCGCAACTTTCACAAGTTTCGAAATTCCTAAAAAAATAATCAATGAGAAATGAGGCTCAAACTACTCTCACAAAATGTATGATGATCACAGAATGTTCCATTATACCTGGGCGTTGAGACATTTGATGGCGTCACTTCAGCACCGCCCACTGATCTCCTCGAGGTTGGCAAATCGGAGATATCCGCCTCAAGCACAGCTCGCATTTCTCTCTTTCTATCTCTCTCTCTCTCTCTCTCTCTCTCTCTCTCTCTCTCTCCTCTCTCTCTCCCTCTCTTTCTTTCTCTCTCTCACACCTCCGAGAGGACAGCAACTTGTTGTCTCTCTTCCTCGTCATCTTCCTCCTCCTGCTGCACCACCTCGTTCACTCCGTGGCGTGGTGGCCCAGTGGATAAAGGGTTTGACCGCCGTCCGAAAGGTCGATGGTTCAATCCCCCCACAGAGAGTGGATAGATTTGCAACTTTCAATCAGATCTGTCCCGGCCACCAAAGCCAAAAAGCAATGTTGTACCAAACGTTCTCACGATGACAGCCGCACCTATTGAGTTAGGGGGGCAGTACGGAACCTCGCTCTGTTCAGAACCATAATTGCTGAACAGGGCTTGTGTCGAATGGTCATCAACTCCCCCTTGCTTTCGAGTCTAAATATCTGACCAACGATTGCACATCGCATCAGATACTCGAACAAGTAACAACAACAACAACAGTTTTGAAAGCTTTCCCGTTTTTCATTTGTGACTGAGAGAACGACATTTCCAAACTGATCCTCTAGCTTTAGCAAAAATTTTCCACCTAGCAAACAAGAGCGATGGCAATATTTTGGCGTGTGGTACGCCCTTGCCGTTCACTACTCTCCTACAGATGTCATAAGGGAGAGTATAGGCTTTAAATCTCTTACTGTCGTATGATTATCGAAGCTCCTCCTTCCTCTTCGTAGCAATTATCTTCATCATAGTCGTCGTGAGAGAGGGAGGCGGGCGTGGCCGTAGCCGCAGCGCTCTCGGGCGACGCGTCGGCGGTCGCCTCAATGGCCTCAGCGACAGCGGCGTCCTCCGCTTCTCGCCTGATTACAGGAAAATCATAATAGATCCCTTTTCTCCATCAAACACTATTAGAAGAGCTCTCGGAATATGCTCGCACTAGCTAGTTACAAAAAAGCAAGTATCCATGACAGTGGGAAAGTATTTTCACTTGTGAGAATCTGGTGATAATCACTGCGGACAGCTGAACATCGCAAAACTGACCAGTGCGCAACTCCTCAGGTCGCAGCTAGAATACTGTAAGGCGAGAGATTGCAGAAAATCGAGAAACGCAGAAGCGCAACGGGGAAGCGCAATTGGTTCTGCGTCTCTCGATTTGCTGCAATCGCTCGCCTTACAGTAGTTGTCTGGCGGCGACCTGAATAGTTATACACTGAAACTGACGTCGGCTCAGTCTTGGAGCGCTTGAGCCCATCGAATGCAGCGTTGCCGCCTGCATTTCCACCAGCTCCTTCTTCTGCATTGATGAGAGGCGAAGCAGCAACATCATCATCATCATCTGTACACAAGCAACTTCATAATTTTCCACTTGACAAACGCCGTGACTTCGCTGCCGATTCCTATTTTCTCATTTGTCTTTCACAACAAAATTTCTGATAAATGCCATATAGTACGATCACAACGAAAAGTTTGTTGCACTTTACAGTAGCTTGATTCGGCAGATTTTCACAAATCGTTCGTAGTATTGAGTGAGCCAAATTTTGCCAGTTGTGCACTATACCTGGCAGCTTGCGTTTGTGCGGAGCTGAGGCCTCGGCGCTCTTCTTCAACTGAAATTTGAAATTCTGAAATTCTTTCAAATAGGCAATTCGCACTGCAAATGCCGCCGTCTCCCAGTAATGGGCGTAACACCTTAGTAGAGAGTAGAGACTTCGCTATGGTGAGATTCCTCCCGTTTCTACTCTGATCAGTAAGCATACTCGACCTGAGTTTCAATATACTGTTGGGGGTGGGGGTCGCTCTTCAAATATTCATGCTCCCGTTTTTCATCTCGCACTATCCCATGGTCTCTTGTCTACGAAAAGTTTGTAAAGCGCCAGACGCACCTCTGCTTGAGCAGCTTGACGCTCATCACGCTCCTTCCTGTACTGCGCGACTATTACTGCCAGATTCGCTTCAGACTTCTCGCAACGCTTAGCCTGCAATCATACTTCGATTAGTGAGCGAAAATTACATACTCAAAGCTACAGTATGATAGCTATTTCTATGAGCATCGCCTGAAACCCTAGCTACTTTTACTACATTTTTCAACAAATCAATTGTGTGTGATGTAGCTATTTCCGGAATAGCCGATAAAGCCTTTCGAAGTATGTCTGCATTGTTCTCTCTTTATGTTTCTAGCTCATGGGCCCATGGGAATGGAGTAGAAAACGGTTCTTGCTTCAATGATTCATTGCGCAGTACGTTTCTGATGAAATCAATTGTGAGACAGATTGAAGATGCGGAGGAATGGGAAAATGCCGCAATTCACTCTCACTCCTCTCACCTCCGCCTTTTGGATCTTCTTATGGTGCTTGAAGCACACCCATGCCTGCTCCTCAGACTCTAGATCGGCATACTTCTCAAAGTACTCTGCCCGCTCCTGTGATATTTAAATGAGATTAGAATATATTATTGAATTGTAACAGAGCTTAACAAGATGTATGTTGACTTTTGCTCTGATTGATCAACTGATCAACTGACACACCACAAGAAGTTGAATGAAGAAACTTTGTGCGAATCGATAAAATTATCTTACTTTCTCATTATTGGCAAGATGCTCGAGCCACCGCTCTCCTGTCCATACATCGCTCGGTAGAGGCTGAATTGCCAAATCTTTCTTACAATTCATTAATCACATAAACAGTGTAAAATGACGAAGTGCAAAGCACTTAGTGTATCTCTTTTTTTATAATAGAAAAAAATTTTGAAAGCTCGTGTGTAAAAAAATTTACCATTGCCATACTTCTAGAACTAGGTACAAAGCAACCGACCCCCCAGCTACTGTTACCTTGCTACTTTTCCACGAAAACAACTTTACGCTACTACTTAAGAACAAAATTTCAGCAAAACAGTAGGTTGGGGTGCTACTTTCAGTGATCGGGGGACCGACTTCTCTGAAAGCATGACTATTAAGCGAGAGGTAAACAGTGATGAATATCAACGCACCTCGTAACCAGGGAGTAAGCATTTCCGTGCGATGCAGGGAGTGTATGTCTCCCTGCGGCCGTCCATTTCCAGCACATAAATAGTACGTTCCGTCATCTTTCACACCTCTGAAATTAATACGCTTTTTGAGTAAATTGCAACATTGTTTTGTTGTTATAATAAAAAAGTTGAAGAGTGAGCGCGATTGGGATTGAATATCGCGCGATATCGGCTGGGACTTAGAGAATGCAAGAGACGCCGCATGGTCATGACTCACCATACCACATTGTATTTACTTGTAATCTCGTAAACTGTTGTGATTTTCATGTTCTACACTGTATCGACGTGATAAATTATTGTATTGTATTGTATAGCGTGCACGCGCACGGCCCGGAGCAGTGTGTATGTTCCGACTTCGCGATCAAAGCGGAAAAAAGGGGGAAAAGCTAGCGCTGCTAGGGCCTAGTAACTTCGAAGTGTCCGAATCGCAGAGTCGTTCAAATGAGTTTTGGCACGATTTCAGACGTGAATTTCGAGCTGAAACTGAAATTTGGGCGAATTTTGTTTGTTCCCATTGTAGGTGACATTCAGAGTCCCACTGCGCAGTGCTGCGCTGCCAAAGTATTGTATGCAGTATGAAAACTGATACAAGCTGAAAACAATATTGGCACTTTCGAAGAATAGCTGCGTTTCTTTATTGAAAACTCGATTTTCACACGAAAAATGATACAAAAAGTCTCATGTGTCGATAATCGAGCAGAGATGTGAGGGAGCACTTTTAATCTGCGTGTCTTTTTATTCTTTGTGTGTTTTTATTCGTTTATTCTTTCTGTGTTTTTGTCTGTAATACAGTATACCCGCATTAGCAGCCTTATCGAGTGCGTATTTGGTGGCGGGCGCAACTATATATGTGAAAGGATTCCATTTTGCGCTACCCCTACACATCTTAGCGCCAAGACTACGAGAAGGTGTCCTCGAATATCGATGAGGGGCGAAGCTTCGGAAAAGGGCGGAGCTTAATAATGGAGGCGGAGCTTCAGATATATAACCGGTGTGCCAACCGTGATATGATCGACCGGCAGGCCAGCTTCGTAGCGACGCCACATCTGAGAAAGAGATGATACCGTAATCTTACGAGCACAAGCATAATTCAAAAGGCTTTGTCGAACAAGTCTCTGACATGACATTGGTGCTTGGATAACACTGTTTTAGTACATCTATGGAAGGGGGAGGCGTGGCTAGGCTTCCCAAGCCAGAGAGAAACAAGAGCATAAAGGTATTACAGTAACCTTGTAGAACAAGTCTTCGATATCGCTACAGTATTGGCGAACATTGAAGAGTGTCGAGGTGGTACGCGCTGCCCACACTTTTGCACGGATGGACGCGAGGCTGAAGAGAAGATGAGTTTTTTTTTTCAAAATTTTTTTAAAAGTAACAATTATAAAAAGTCCCGGTTATTGGAAAATTATCACTTAAACCTACGCCATGGGACGAAAATAGAATCTGCTCCACATTTTGTACGTGTGTCCCGGTCTGTATGTCTGCATTCAGAAAGGGAAGAAAGAAACAAGTGCTTCTACACTTCTCTTGTTCTTCATCTCTTTCTCCATCTCTCTCTCTCTCACTCTCTCTCTCCATCTCTCTCTCTCTCGCCTTTCAATAATCTAGGTGTAGTTATACACTGAGGGGCAACGATGGCATGGTCAACTGACTTTTCTCGAGCACTGCAGAGGCGCGCATCTATTGAAAACTCACTAGGAACTACGACCCCGACAGAGTCCGACTCCGATTTGGGGGGCGGCCTAGGTAGCAAAGAGGACAACTAATTACTCCCGATAAGGCCTACGGTTTTACGGTAGCGAATATACACAAATTCAAATAACTAAATATTAGCAGTGCAGAGTCGCGCATATATTAAAAATTCACTTGGGACCGCTACCCTTACAGTGTTCGACTCCGATTTGGGTGCGCCCGCAAAGAGGACAACTAACTATTCCCGATAGGGCCTACAGTATTACAGTAGCCAATATGCACAAAATAAAATAACTGACTATTCTCTATCTGTGCCAAGGCGTGCAGCTATCGCGATGTACTCATCCTTCGACTTTGCTACGAGCTCATCGATACCGAGCGCGAAGAGTTGCGATGACGCGACGCGAGATGCAAGCGTCTCCACTGCAGAGCACAAACAAGAATTATTCCAAACTTTAATCTTTCCGGTGCGCGAAAAACTGTCATTTCTCGACTTTCACAGTTTTTCTTTGCTACGGCAGAGCACAAAATAATTAATGGTCATTTAGAGGATTACATTTTTGAACTGTTTTCATGAGCTCATGAATTTCACAACTATGGACGTGACTGTGGAGAGCAATTGTTGGCAAATTGCACACTTCCTTCCACTTCCATCATTTTTAAGGATTTATCATCAACGTACCATATCCAAATCCCATAGGACAATTATCTACTTTCTTTTCGCTTGTTTTGAGCGAAATTTAGCTTGCCCACTGTAGCTGGAGTGTGCAGATTTTGACGACTTTTCCGAGTATGACTAATTTCCTACGCACTCATCAAATTGAAGTTGAATATTACTGGGAGACGGCGGGTATTGAATTGCGGTCCGAAATGTAATATTTAGACGCGACTTTGTGTCAGACTACATAACTACCGTAATCTTCGTTCACTTTCTGTTCACTAAGATTACGGTAATTATGTAGTCTGACACAAAGTCATACGGAAAGGCGCCTCCAAATATTACATTTCGGACCGCAATTCAATACCCGCCGTCTCCCAGTAATAACTTACGAGGCATCGTAATCATGGGCGTTCCCGTCCACAGTATATCCATGCCCGTCGTGTGGCCATTGCACAGCGGCGTATCGAGGCAGACATCTGCGAGCTGCCCGCGGCGAACGTGCTCTTCCTGTGTGTATTAAAATAGAATTAACCAAAAAGAAAAACTCTGCAAAATCAAATCTCTACAGAGTCATAAACTGTTCTAACCTCGACAACACAATTTAAAAAAGAAGAAGTCAAAAATAGTCCAAGTATTTCGAGATTATTACAATTACTCCTCTGCGCAACAATTAATTATATTTGAATTTAATTCAAAATGAAAACATTCAAATTTATTTTTATTTAAATTAAATTAAATTAACCTTGACAGCGACATTAAAGAAGAAGATGCGCTTAGCGTCGATGCCGCGCTCAAGGCAGTACTTGATGATATTGGGCTCGCCGTGATATGGGAAGCGCAGCAGCCAGAGGACGGAGCATGGCACCTGGAAGCAGAGCAGAGTACATACATGGGCTTCTTCGTCGTTCCAGCAACGTCACCACCCCCCCCCCTTTTTGATGGCTAGAATTTGACTGTCAGAACCCCTTTTGCGTCACACTTGGACACTGTCATGGCCTGTTTTTGCTGGTTCAGAGCTTTATGTCAGGACCATTTTTGTAAACTCTGGAACTACAGCTGTCCATGTATGGCAGAGACTCGATTGGATATAGATATTAGAGTCGACGAATATCCATCGAACAATCCTACGTAGAAATCCCTCATTGATTAAATTGTATTGTATTGTTTTTCAGATGGCGATAAAGTAAAGTAGATTAAAGTGGAGAATATACTGTATCCATGCTGTATATAAACTATATATAGAGGAGCATGCGTATTCGTGTCTGTCTAGAATGTCTAAAACTGGGAAACGGCAAAAGCTCCAGTTCGTCGAGTTGGATGATCGAATAATAATACTGGTGGAAACGTATGTGATAGAGCAGCAGTGTGTGTGTGTGTTAGTGTGTTTTTTGTTTGTAAAGCTGATTGTGTCAATTTACTGCTTGAGAACCACACCACAAACAAATGAAGGAATAGAGAAAAGGAGAGAAAAAACGAGCAAAAACAAACTGACCCGCTTGAGAATCTCTATCCACATATCGAGCGTTGGCGGATCAATCTTGTATAGCTGATTGAAGTTGCAGTAGACGATGGCATCTGGGAAGATATCTCTTATAGATGTGAGAGAATAATGAAAATCTCCAATTTTCTACAAAAAAGATTGATGAGTTGTTCGATCTATGCACGTTTCTGTGGCTATAAATAACCGAGCTTACGAACAAAAATCAAGCCTAAAGGGCAAGGAACAAATAAACAAATGAACAAATAAATAGATAAATAAATAAATGAACAAGTAAATAAACAAATAAACAAATGAATACCATGAGGCAGGCCATACTGCTGCCGCGACGTCACGAGCAGGGTACGCGGCACCTCTTCGCCTCTGGCCGCTTTTGTGTGAACCTGGAGGAGAGATTATTGATTATTTAAAATGTATTTTATTAGATTTAAGAGTCATCGAACATGTAAAGACTGTAGAGAAGTGTGTTCGGCTCCGGAAACGAAACCACAGAGTTTTATGGAGGAACCTTGATTGCCAAATACTTTTTCCACGGAACTGTCGTGTACCCAGTGATGGGCAGGATGGTGACTGGTCACGCACTCCCTTCCTACGTATTCTCCACGATAGAGGAAATTAAAAATAAAATTTTAGGTATTTATGTCGAAAGCAACTGGGTCTTCATAGAAAACGGTCATTTCATCTATAATTTCGCACTTTCCTTCCATAATTCATCAAAGCACTACTGTGGGTCTTGAATTTAGCGATTTTCTCGCGCACTCCCTTCTACGTACTTTTTTCCGGGATTTCAAGTCACACACGCTGCCCATCACTGCGTGTACCGGCCTTTTTCATCATATCTTGTCAGAAATGTTCACTATTTTGTCTACACTTGGAGTGTCTAAGACAGCATTATTCCATTTCATTTCTCATTTATTTACCACCTGTTTACAAGAGAAAAGGTACAGTTTCACGAGATTGAGTCCCAATTTGCTCGTTATCAACTCTCACGTGTACCTGAACCTGAGCTAGGCCATTTTGAACATGAACGCCCTCGACGACCGACGTGGCAATCAGGCCAGAGCCAATCATTGTCTCCACCGGCTCAGTTGTTAGCGAGTGTTGAACGTTTCTTGAAGTTAGTCTGCATGGATCCACATGACTTACAAGTAAGCCCAGGTCGACGACACGCAACATTACCTTCACGTCATTTTTTCTATGTGGGGTTATCGAAACCGGTGTTCCATGTACGGTTAGAAACTTGATAATTCTCATGTTTTTCGAGAATTGCGATCAGTTTTTCTTAGGTGGGCGAGCTTTGATGAAGATGGAGGTAGAGAGAGAGGGAGGAAGGGAGGGAGAGAGATGGAAAATGTGGAAAGATTTTGAGAGAGAGAGACGGAGGGGGAAGAGGGGGAAAGAAGGGAGGAGAGAGATGGAATGATTTTGGAATAAACGTAAAGCTCATTTGAAATTAGGCTCTGACGCAGAGATAATGCCGTGGAATGGATCCACATGACTTACAAGTAAGCCCAGGTCGACGACACGCAACATTACCTTCACGTCATTTTTTCTATGTGGGGTTATCGAAACCGGTGTTCCATGTACGGTTAGAAACTTGATAATTCTCATGTTTTTCGAGAATTGCGATCAGTTTTTCTTAGGTGGGCGAGCTTTGATGAAGATGGAGGTAGAGAGAGAGGGAGGAAGGGAGGGAGAGAGATGGAAAATGTGGAAAGATTTTGAGAGAGAGAGACGGAGGGGGAAGAGGGGGAAAGAAGGGAGGAGAGAGATGGAATGATTTTGGAATAAACGTAAAGCTCATTTGAAATTAGGCTCTGACGCAGAGATAATGCCGTGGAATGGATCCACATGACTTACAAGTAAGCCCAGGTCGACGACACGCAACATTACCTTCACGTCATTTTTTCTATGTGGGGATATCGAAACCGGTGTTCCATGTACGGATAGAAACTTGATAATTCTCATGTTTTTCGAGAATTGCGATCAGTTTTTCTGAGGTGGGCGAGCTTTGATGAAGATGGAGGTAGAGAGAGAGGGAGGAAGGGAGGGAGGGAGATGGAAAATGTGGAAAGATATTGAGAGAGAGACGGAGGGGGAAGAGGGGGAAAGAAGGGAGGAGAGAGATGGAATGATTTTGGAATAAACGTAAAGCTCATTTGAAATTAGGCTCTGACGCAGAGATAATGCCGTGGAATGGATCCACATGACTTACAAGTAAGCCCAGGTCGACGACACGCAACATTACCTTCACGTCATTTTTTCTATGTGGGGTTATCGAAACCGGTGTTCCATGTACGGTTAGAAACTTGATAATTCTCATGTTTTTCGAGAATTGCGATCAGTTTTTCTTAGGTGGGCGAGCTTTGATGAAGATGGAGGTAGAGAGAGAGGGAGGAAGTGAGGGAGAGAGATGGAAAATGTGGAAAGATTTTGAGAGAGAGAGACGGAGGGGGAAGAGGGGGAAAGAAGGGAGGAGAGAGATGGAATGATTTTGGAATAAACGTAAAGCTCATTTGAAATTAGGCTCTGACGCAGAGATAATGCCGTGGAATGGATCCACATGACTTACAAGTAAGCCCAGGTCGACGACACGCAACATTACCTTCACGTCATTTTTTCTATGTGGGGTTATCGAAACCGGTGTTCCATGTACGGTTAGAAACTTGATAATTCTCATGTTTTTCGAGAATTGCGATCAGTTTTTCTTAGGTGGGCGAGCTTTGATGAAGATGGAGGTAGAGAGAGAGGGAGGAAGGGAGGGAGAGAGATGGAAAATGTGGAAAGATTTTGAGAGAGAGAGACGGAGGGGGAAGAGGGGGAAAGAAGGGAGGAGAGAGATGGAATGATTTTGGAATAAACGTAAAGCTCATTTGAAATTAGGCTCTGACGCAGAGATAATGCCGTGGAATGGATCCACATGACTTACAAGTAAGCCCAGGTCGACGACACGCAACATTACCTTCACGTCATTTTTTCTATGTGGGGTTATCGAAACCGGTGTTCCATGTACGGTTAGAAACT
This sequence comes from Hololepta plana, assembly GCA_963695495.1. Classification (NCBI taxonomy): domain Eukaryota; kingdom Metazoa; phylum Arthropoda; class Insecta; order Coleoptera; family Histeridae; genus Hololepta; species Hololepta plana. The sequence goes on from CAVOJK010000638.1 coordinate 18,434, forward strand.
TGATAATTCTCATGTTTTTCGAGAATTGCGATCAGTTTTTCTTAGGTGGGCGAGCTTTGATGAAGATGGAGGTAGAGAGAGAGAGGGAGGAAGGGAGGGAGAGAGATGGAAAATGTGGAAAGATTTTGAGAGAGAGAGACGGAGGGGGAAGAGGGGGAAAGAAGGGAGGAGAGAGATGGAATGATTTTGGAATAAACGTAAAGCTCATTTGAAATTAGGCTCTGACGCAGAGATAATGCCGTGGAATGGATCCACATGACTTACAAGTAAGCCCAGGTCGACGACACGCAACATTACCTTCACGTCATTTTTTCTATGTGGGGTTATCGAAACCGGTGTTCCATGTACGGTTAGAAACTTGATAATTCTCATGTTTTTCGAGAATTGCGATCAGTTTTTCTTAGGTGGGCGAGCTTTGATGAAGATGGAGGTAGAGAGAGAGGGAGGAAGGGAGGGAGAGAGATGGAAAATGTGGAAAGATTTTGAGAGAGAGAGACGGAGGGGGAAGAGGGGGAAAGAAGGGAGGAGAGAGATGGAATGATTTTGGAATAAACGTAAAGCTCATTTGAAATTAGGCTCTGACGCAGAGATAATGCCGTGGAATGGATCCACATGACTTACAAGTAAGCCCAGGTCGACGACACGCAACATTACCTTCACGTCATTTTTTCTATGTGGGGTTATCGAAACCGGTGTTCCATGTACGGTTAGAAACTTGATAATTCTCATGTTTTTCGAGAATTGCGATCAGTTTTTCTTAGGTGGGCGAGCTTTGATGAAGATGGAGGTAGAGAGAGAGGGAGGAAGTGAGGGAGAGAGATGGAAAATGTGGAAAGATTTTGAGAGAGAGAGACGGAGGGGGAAGAGGGGGAAAGAAGGGAGGAGAGAGATGGAATGATTTTGGAATAAACGTAAAGCTCATTTGAAATTAGGCTCTGACGCAGAGATAATGCCGTGGAATGGATCCACATGACTTACAAGTAAGCCCAGGTCGACGACACGCAACATTACCTTCACGTCATTTTTTCTATGTGGGGTTATCGAAACCGGTGTTCCATGTACGGTTAGAAACTTGATAATTCTCATGTTTTTCGAGAATTGCGATCAGTTTTTCTTAGGTGGGCGAGCTTTGATGAAGATGGAGGTAGAGAGAGAGAGGGAGGAAGGGAGGGAGAGAGATGGAAAATGTGGAAAGATTTTGAGAGAGAGAGACGGAGGGGGAAGAGGGGGAAAGAAGGGAGGAGAGAGATGGAATGATTTTGGAATAAACGTAAAGCTCATTTGAAATTAGGCTCTGACGCAGAGATAATGCCGTGGAATGGATCCACATGACTTACAAGTAAGCCCAGGTCGACGACACGCAACATTACCTTCACGTCATTTTTTCTATGTGGGGTTATCGAAACCGGTGTTCCATGTACGGTTAGAAACTTGATAATTCTCATGTTTTTCGAGAATTGCGATCAGTTTTTCTTAGGTGGGCGAGCTTTGATGAAGATGGAGGTAGAGAGAGAGGGAGGAAGGGAGGGAGAGAGATGGAAAATGTGGAAAGATTTTGAGAGAGAGAGACGGAGGGGGAAGAGGGGGAAAGAAGGGAGGAGAGAGATGGAATGATTTTGGAATAAACGTAAAGCTCATTTGAAATTAGGCTCTGACGCAGAGATAATGCCGTGGAATGGATCCACATGACTTACAAGTAAGCCCAGGTCGACGACACGCAACATTACCTTCACGTCATTTTTTCTATGTGGGGTTATCGAAACCGGTGTTCCATGTACGGTTAGAAACTTGATAATTCTCATGTTTTTCGAGAATTGCGATCAGTTTTTCTTAGGTGGGCGAGCTTTGATGAAGATGGAGGTAGAGAGAGAGGGAGGAAGGGAGGGAGAGAGATGGAAAATGTGGAAAGATTTTGAGAGAGAGAGACGGAGGGGGAAGAGGGGGAAAGAAGGGAGGAGAGAGATGGAATGATTTTGGAATAAACGTAAAGCTCATTTGAAATTAGGCTCTGACGCAGAGATAATGCCGTGGAATGGATCCACATGACTTACAAGTAAGCCCAGGTCGACGACACGCAACATTACCTTCACGTCATTTTTTCTATGTGGGGTTATCGAAACCGGTGTTCCATGTACGGTTAGAAACTTGATAATTCTCATGTTTTTCGAGAATTGCGATCAGTTTTTCTTAGGTGGGCGAGCTTTGATGAAGATGGAGGTAGAGAGAGAGAGGGAGGAAGGGAGGGAGAGAGATGGAAAATGTGGAAAGATTTTGAGAGAGAGACGGAGGGGGAAGAGGGGGAAAGAAGGGAGGAGAGAGATGGAATGATTTTGGAATAAACGTAAAGCTCATTTGAAATTAGGCTCTGACGCAGAGATAATGCCGTGGAATGGATCCACATGACTTACAAGTAAGCCCAGGTCGACGACACGCAACATTACCTTCACGTCATTTTTTCTATGTGGGGTTATCGAAACCGGTGTTCCATGTACGGTTAGAAACTTGATAATTCTCATGTTTTTCGAGAATTGCGATCAGTTTTTCTTAGGTGGGCGAGCTTTGATGAAGATGGAGGTAGAGAGAGAGGGAGGAAGTGAGGGAGAGAGATGGAAAATGTGGAAAGATTTTGAGAGAGAGAGACGGAGGGGGAAGAGGGGGAAAGAAGGGAGGAGAGAGATGGAATGATTTTGGAATAAACGTAAAGCTCATTTGAAATTAGGCTCTGACGCAGAGATAATGCCGTGGAATGGATCCACATGACTTACAAGTAAGCCCAGGTCGACGACACGCAACATTACCTTCACGTCATTTTTTCTATGTGGGGTTATCGAAACCGGTGTTCCATGTACGGTTAGAAACTTGATAATTCTCATGTTTTTCGAGAATTGCGATCAGTTTTTCTTAGGTGGGCGAGCTTTGATGAAGATGGAGGTAGAGAGAGAGGGAGGAAGTGAGGGAGAGAGATGGAAAATGTGGAAAGATTTTGAGAGAGAGAGACGGAGGGGGAAGAGGGGGGAAGAAGGGAGGAGAGAGATGGAATGATTTTGGAATAAACGTAAAGCTCATTTGAAATTAGGCTCTGACGCAGAGATAATGCCGTGGAATGGATCCACATGACTTACAAGTAAGCCCAGGTCGACGACACGCAACATTAC
>CAVOJK010000639.1:0-31368 GCA_963695495.1 Hololepta plana
AAAAGAAACGATTGGACTTTTGCATTCAGCAGAAACGCGATCATCGTGCTCGAAAAAGTAATAATATAGCCCCTGTACTGAATACAAAGCTGGGAAGAATGAACACACTCTTTCGACAAGTAATTGTGATGAATAATGATATGAAAGTCTGAAAAATAACACGATTTCGTGAAGAACTTTCGAAGTGAAGGCCAACGAAGCAATCAATTTTGCTGAAGGGAAGGCTATTTCACGGCTCTACGGATAAACCCTGGATTCCGTAGCCGTAAAATGGATTTCGTAGCCGTCAAGTTGTCCAACCTCAGTCCTTCTGCTGAAGGAGCACAAATTCAAATGGCCACACAAAAGTGTAAACATATATTTTACAAAGTCACACAAAAAGACAAACAATTGATTATTGAAAAAAATATTTTTCTCAGACGAAGTTCAAACAGGTGACTATACCATATTATGTTCCTGAGAGATTTCATTCAGTCATTGCTTGATTATGGGCGGGTATAAAATACAGTGTATTTCTTCACGCGTGGTCCTTTAACAGAGTACACTTTTTTTTCTTTTATCAACAACTTTTTCTTTGTTCTTCTTCGTTTCAAAACTTTTGGATTGAACCGTTACGCTTCTCGTAATGATAAAGTATGTATGTATTAGTGTTTCAGAATCTGAAACGTAGTGTGCCAGTCTAAACAGCGTCCTGTTCACTTTTATATTCGCTCTAACGTGTTATCCAAGCCGTCTGGAACTTCACATGTGCTTTCATGTGACCTCCTGACATGAACTCTAGGTCGTACAAAAAGAGCGCACACCAGTCTGTCTTTTCAATTAGACAGACAAAGCAAACAGGACGCTGTTTAGACCAGCACACCACGTTTCAGATTCTGAAACACTAATATGTACACGTCGACTTCGGTGGGGTTTGGCCAAAAACTCCGATAAAAGTGAAGTTGTTCTGCTTAGATATCCGGTTTGGACCGATAATCGGTTCACTCATCTTGATAGAAAAACAGACTGGGAACTGATAAAAGGTTTTACTTTCTCTACGGTCACTGTAAACTGCAAAAGTGAGTTTCACAATGCCATCTGTCTGGTCTGTATTATATGGACATTTACAGGCCGAGTTCGCTGGTGCAACGCCCGAATGGATACGTTCAACTACAGGTTCCACACCTTTCCTAACATGCGAAGATGATGTCTGGGTCAGAAATAACTTTCTTCTCAAGAGTTTCCTGAGCTCGCCATGTATTGGACAATTACATTGACAGGAGATCAATGACGGTACGAAAACAATAACTTTGGGCAAAGGAGAGCCGTTCATCATCCGCTGCTGGATGTCTGACTTCTGATCCCAGGTTCAAATTTATATAGATTTAAAGATTGTGCAACCCGAACCGTTTTTGGAGGGAAAAGGGCTTTCACACATGATATGACAAAGACCAGCTCGAGCTCTATCTCTCATTGAATTTTTATCATCATTGGGTGATAACTGATTTTTGGTGCTAGAGTGCCAGACCTGGCCAAATGGAACAAGTAGAGACGCAGACTAGAAGATGTGCGCACGGTCTCCCCTCTCTCGGTCATCGCTCTCGCATTCTCTTCCCGAGATGGTGTGTTGCCTGGTGTATGGCTCTGTGTGAATTAGCAAAATAATGGTTGTTGCGCACCATGAATTTACTACGACTCGGGTGGTAAAATCTCAAAAGGGTGGTCTACGGCTACTGTGTTTTTGCACTCGAAAGCGACGTATGCAAAACTTCATCTTGGCGAACACCAAAATCTTTTCATCTCGCTCTCTTCAAGTGACAGCCTGGGGGTGAGGCGGTCGCTTGGGGCAGGTAAAACACCCGTTTCCTCCAAAGTGCTTCAAAGTGGTCGGGCAAAGTGTCATTTTGACTCAAACTGCACGGAGAGACTGGTGGCATAGGTATTTAGTGCCTGGTCGCACGGTGGACAGGTAAATGAGACTAGCGTGGCAAAACTGTTGCTATTTTGGACCGCTATCCTGGTAGACTGGTGCCGTTGTAGACTAGACGCATGGTGGTTGCATGGGGACAGGTAATTTTCCTGCAGTTTTGAAAGTGGCCCTACATGGTCGTGCGAGGTGTCATTTCAACCGTAAAAACATGTAGAGTATGAATAGACTAGAGAAAATGCCCCACAGGTAGTGACTAGCCCGCTAATTTTATAATAATTATTTTTAAAAAAAAATCGAATTTCCCAAAAATCCTTGAAAATTCATGTTCTTTAATGTCTCAAGGGTCTATGGTCCAAGTCTCAACTTCGTAGCTTGAAAAAAGCCACACTGTGCCAGGGGGGTCCCGGTGTAACAGAGAATGTCTAATAATTCCTACAGTGTCTTCCTTGTCATATAATCTACCAAAAATTGTGAAAAAATTGATCAAATATGCTATTTCATGTATTACATTTCCATAGAAAACGACCGCACCTGGAGCTTCACAAACGCGATGCATAGCTTGAGCATGGAAAAATTCGTGCGCCCTCAGTAATACATAGATGACGCCAGCTTTTCTAGATCTCCTCTTCATCTCACGCTTGTATCTCATGTGTTCCCGCAAGCTCAGAAATGATAACAACTAGAAACAAGTTTGAAAAAGTGCAACCTTCGGGCGTTCACAAATTCCGAAGCTTCGTTGATTTGTCTAAATGTGTGAACTTTCTCATTTTTGCACCTGTCTTTCTCTGGAGAAAATTTTGTTCGAAGGCATCCCGAACGAGTACACTTTAAAGGATCCTGCGTGAAGAAAATCAAGTATGGCTCATATCGTCTGGAATGACGATCTGAGAAAGTTCTGCTAGTCAAAAAATTTTTGGGGTCTACCGTATACCCAAACTGGGCATGGGCATAAAAGCGCAATTTCCGTTGTATAGCGTCTGAGAGAAACATTCAATAGTTCAGACGATAGAGCTCTCCTAGCCCGTCACAACGATATGCTTACCTTTCTTGTACGACGATTCTCCGATTTATGGCAACGGAAAAACCACGTTGATTACTATAGTGAGCGCAAAAGTGAGACTACCGTAACCCGAGAGGTTTTTCTGTTGCCATAAATCGGAAAATTGTCGTACAAGAAAGATAAGCATATCGTCGTGACGGGCTAGGAGAGCTCTATCGTTTGAACTACTGAATGTTTCACTCAGACGTTATACAACGGAAAACGCGCTTCTATGCTCATACCCAGTTTGGGTATACGGTAGACCCTAAAAAATTTCTGACTAGCAGAACTTTCTCAGAACGTCGTTCCAGACGATATGAGCCATACTTGATTTTCTTCAAGCGGGATCCTTTAAGACTTTTATCGGTTATCAATGGCATTCACCATGACCGAAAAGCGATGTACAAGATACACACTGTCACACTGTACACTGTCCTCGAAAAAAACACTGTGTCTTCGAAAACGCTTTTCCTCAGAGCTTCTTGGATAGGAACAGCCCTATTTTAAATAAGTATAGCAGTCCATATGTAGCATCAAGCGTAGTCTATAGCACCAAATTTCCGCTACTATTTTTTCTGCACATCATTTCATTTATGGATTCTCTAGACCCACCCTCCCCTATTGCCCTTTTGGATCATTTCAGTAGCTAATACACTAGTGGGCACGTGAATGTAAGTGAGAAAATCTTATTTGTCATCACAAAACTCGATTCCCCACTCTTCACAAAATGTGTCGATTCTCGTTATTCTGTCAGGTAAACAGAAGCTTTTCCGAATATTTTGTGACCCGAGTCGTGTTTTTTCAAACCATCCTTATTCTCCATTCTCGAAACATCTTTCCTAATCCATACATTGCGCACACCCTGTACACCACAAGTTTCTTTTTTTCCAGTTTTGATGCCCATACGGGCATTTGAATCATTTATCACCGAATCTGATGGAAGTTACAGAGTCGATAGTCTCCACGTCATAACCAAGTTGAAGAAAATATCACATTGAAAAACAGTCCCGTTCTCTCTGAATTTCAACTGTGCATTACACCCAATGGCACTCCAGATGATGTGTCGTCAAATCTGATAAAACTTTCCCAGTTCTCAGTCAGCAGAACTTTTCTCATACATTGGTGTTACCCAAGTGATCCAAATAAAATGAAGTATCGGAGAGAAATCAGAGACGTTCTCTCGCATATGAGATTGGGTTTGTCTTTCGAATTTCAGAATTTATTCAGTACGGAATTTTCGTGGAGTAGCAAACTAGAAATTGATAAATGAGCACACTTCAATCGGACTTCTGCTTGGCACCTATTCTCGTCCATCTTCGAAATACCCGTAGGGTGAAATATGTAACGGATGATATCAATGAAAGAGCAATGAAGAGAATGTCTAGATTCCAGTAGAGAAACAGTGGAAGATCTGGCGCCTGGAACGTTGCTTTACATACTGTGCGAAAATGGATGGAAAAAGTATGAGAGAAAATAAGTACGAAGGAAAGTGGGGAGAAAAAATAGGAAAAGAACAGAAGCAAGAGGGAGAGAAGATAGAAAGAGAGAGAGAGAGAGAGAGAGAGAGAGAGAGAGAGAGAGAGAGAGAGAGAGAGAGAGAGAGAGAGAATAAGAGGAAAACGAACAATGTGGTCCCACGCCTTTTGATTTCCGAATCTCGCGACGAATTCAACATTCCGCACGAGTTCGTCTCTTGCTGACGTCGGTCGTTTCTTGAGGGCAGCGGAAAGATTCCTCGCGGCTTCTCCGTATCTAGGAACGATATGAAATAAAAATTCAATCGCTACATCAATCCTGTATCTATCTGCAAATTGTGCTGATCTCGCAAATTGTGAGATCTCCGAAAACCTCAGAAAGCGTTAAGCCGCACATGGCAAATCTACTGTACTCGGCGTCTCATCGACTAATATCATAAACTGTGATTATCTGCGAGATGAAACTCACTTGGGCTCTTCCAGAATTTTCCTCAGAGCTGCCTCGATTACATTAGGGTTGATCAACTGTGCTTTGTCGAGGAGCACACCTGAAATTTTGATGATTCATATTTTGACAACACAGTTTCCTGAGGAAAAAAAGACACACGAAAAACCATACTTCAGAAGGTTTGAGCAGAATTCACTAAGGTTGACTAACCGAAACCAAGATGAACAGCAATGGCTGCATTTCTTGGTTGATCACCGAACAGTGGAACCACAACGACTGGAACACCCTGAGGACTTTCATTTTTTCCATAGTTTTGAATACTGTTTCCAAGAGTTCCCATCTTCTCTCAATGCATTATCAGTTGGAGATTACTACATTCCTGTAATTTTAGCTTTGCGGCGCTGTTTTTCACAAATAAACTGGAAGTTCGTCAACTTTATCAGCAATCTCGTTGAGGGACGTCTTGCCGCCATGAGAGAGAAAAGCTGAGAGTCGACTGTCACCTGCACAAAAAACTTAACTTGATCGTTATCAGTCAAACACCCTCTGAAAAGTCGAAGAAGGTCACTGGGCTAATTTGACAGGTTACATTTCAATTCTGACTCAATTTCTATCCATCACTTTCGGTCTCAACAGACACTTGGTCCCAACTTGACTCGTGCGAGAATATCGAGAATTTGGAGGGTACTTGGATTATATCAGCCTCCGCCAACAAAAATCTAAAACAATTCTGAGCTGAAAACGTACCCAGCAAATCATTTTGTGGTAGCCACGAGCGAAGAATTACATTATCCACGCCATCCAAAAACTGCGCATTTTCTGGCACTTCGTACTTCCAGAGGAACGTTGTCTGCAAAACTCAGATTATTTTCGAGGTATATGGTATCATTTCCAATTGAAGTTCACTCGGAACAAATTGAGGATGAACATCAGTCTGATTCATGTCTCACGCTCTGGACATCACTACGTTCACTTGTCTTTTCTACTGATTATATTCCATTTATTCATAGTTTATGACAATGTTCTGATCATGACTTCTAGTTTGACAGTCGTGAAAGCGGGAAACTTTGCGACTGTTCAGGCTTGAGTCAAACCTGACATCAGGGAAACGCTTGAACGTCTCAGCGAGCCCTGCCTTCATCTCCGCGGGCATCTGCTCAGTTCGGGCAACTAAAACGTGCAAATTTCCGAGAAAAATTATCTTCGGCTGAGAGCTGCCTTTCTATATTCAGCACACTTGAGACAACACAATGGCCGATTTCCAAATTGGAAGCAAGAGGGACTTAGAAACGAATGGACCGTTACGTTGTTTCAAGTAGTCTGCAACTGGAGATATTCTCTCAGTCGATTATATCATCTAGCTTTATCTTTTCCATTCTAATTGTCCATTAGAATAGAGAGTGTGGGCCGGAGTATAGAAAGAAAATCTCTGAACCTGAGCCAAACGAAATTAGCACAGTGTTCGGCCGTAGCTTGAAGATTGCGTCGTACTCTGGATCGAGTGGCTAGAATTTTAATTTGATTGAAATTTTTCAGGAGGAAACGGGATCAGAATTTGTTCAGTTCACAGGTGAAGATCGGCTGATGAGTTTGAATGAATAGACAGGTGAACTCCCTCTGTGTCTCACCTTCGGAGCTCGAACTCCAAGTGCACCAATATCGATCACATTCCTGAGAAAGTTCTTCTGTACCATGGATGCAGTTCAGAGTTTGGTTGTTGGCATGGAAATTCGGAAAACGGTGAACCGTTGTGAGTTTCTCTCATAGCGCAAAGAAAGATGACTAACCTCAGTGTTGGCCTCGGAAACTCGACAAGGGGATCTGAGCCAGTGAGATAGAGTGCAGCTCGAGCATGGATGTGCTGCGGATTTTCGGTTTTCAAAAATAGATTTCTGTATATCTTCGGATTCCGCTGTGAATTTCCGGATCTCAGAAATCGGATTTCTGTGGATTTCCGGATTCCACTGTGGATTTCCGGATTTTAGAAACCGGATTCTCACGTTTCCCACTAACCGCGATACCCGGAAACTCGGGTCCGACAGCTTCTCGGAATACTTTGTTCATGCCGACGAGGAAGCCATGATTGAAGTAGAAGTTGGAGAACGATGCGCTGAATCCACATTTTCCGGGTTTCCAATTCGGATTTTTTCGATTTTCGGTTCCAACTAAAACTGCGGAAAGCGTTCAAAAACTCACGCCAGATTCCAGAATCTCGACTTGATCGACCATGGCTCGAGGATTGTTCCGAACGAGCCTAGAACATGCTCTACTTATTATTATTATACAAATCGTAAAAAACTGTCGGCTCATCCAAAAACGTGGATATTCAGTTTTCTGAGAACAGACATTATCTGTAGATCAAATCCAATCTAGATATCTCCTCGAAAACCCCGCGAATCAAGTTGTTCAACTTCTCACTCAGGCAGATTCGCGAAGCTAAAAAGCAGCATTTTTCAGCCCTTTTCCAGCTAAAGGCCTTCTGCAGCCCTTTTTCTCAGCTTTTTCGCGGCTTCACTCAAACAGTAACTTCACTTTAGCTTTACAGCGGCTTTGCAGCCCCGAAAAAGTTGGGTAAAGGCTGCACTTTAGCTTTTTTATGTCGTTTTTTAGCCTACCGCAAAGCTGAAACAAAGGACTGAAAAATGCCTGCTTTTTAGCTTTGCGAATCTGCCTGAGTCAAGAACAAAAGACTGACTGGGAACTACAGATAGCGGGAGAGTTGAAAGATTTGTAACAAGACGCATACTTTGTTTTCTCTCATTTTCAAACTCTCAATAACGAGAGAAACGTTGAAATGAGAATGAATAAATGAGCACTGACTAGGAACTACAGATAGCGGCAGAGGCGTGCCACTGTGCCAGGACATCCAATCGCCCATAGCAGAAGTTCCGATGGCAATTAGTGCTCGTGGGCGGATAATGTGGGCTAGGCCTGATACTATCGAGTATTTTTCACTTTTCGCCGAACTGCTAAACAGCGCAAAAGTTCCTCTTTGTCCAATCTTGAAGGCGCTTCCCCCATCTGGGGAAGTGCTCTGAGGAAGAGAGAGAGAAAGAGAGAAAGGAGAGAGAAGAGAGGCTAGAGTCCGCCGTCGTACGGTACAATGTTCGCAGAGTGACTTCACACAATAGAAGTACTTTTGCGCTGCTTATCGGCTGACCCAGCATATTGGCGAAAGGTGAGAAATTCTCAATAATACCGGATCAATAGCCGGGGTCAATCAGAGTTAGTTTGTGAACGAATCCTCAAGTGTACTGGAATAACGAAAATATATAGAATAGAGGAAAAACTCTAACCGAGTCCACAGTAATCAAATCCTTCAGCAATGTAGGCATCAAAGTGCTCATCACGCAGAGCTTGCAGTATCTCCTGAGAGGTCTTGTGAAAAATCGACTAATTTTTTTAATATTTCGTCATCAACGATGATCAGTGATCAGTGGATCAAGTGAAGAGATTACTCGACATCTTATTCACACGCAATGGAATTTCAATTTGATACTTCCACCCCCTTTGGATAAAGATTGATTGAATGATTGAAGCGTAGGAGTGGTCTAACCTTGTGTGAAAGAGTATGCTCACATTGTAGATTGAAGGCTTCTTGATAGACTGAGTGCTGGAAAATTATTCATTACAAATAGAAAAATCATTCAATTGAGATTATTTATAATCATTCATAATTTATGAATCTTTTGAAGATTGTGAATTTTGCTTTTTCATGTGAAAATGAAGAATAGCAACTGACCCTGAATGGATTGAGATCTTGTGCATCTCTCAGGAATGAAGTATCGATTTCTCCGGGCTTGTGAGCAATCAGATCGACTGCCTGATCAGCGATATCATTGTTCGAAAAATAATCATGAAAACATATACGAGTATTCATAAGAGTTGAAAACAGTCTCGATGGGACTAGGTCATTTCGGCAACGGCGATTGCGCAAGTCGGGACAATGGTCATTTCAGCAATGTACTTTCCCGCAACGGTCATTTCAGCAACTCGCTATAACTTCACGTATGAATAATTTATGTGTTGCAGATTTGGGCGAGCCTTGACCAGGCAGGAACGCAACAAATTTGTTTTTTGAAACTACTTCATAGATCAATTTTGAGCATTTTACCGAATATTGAAATTCTCAGCACGAAAAATACCGTAATTTACCTAGGGTTACGGCAACCGTGTTGTCCGAACTGATACTTTTGAAACGTTGGGGCAGTCTATATCACTGTGAGTACTAACTTTCGTATTGAAATATTGATCCGTTGTGGGGATATAACGAGTTGCTGAAAAGGACATTGCCGAAAATGGTTTTGCGCAATCGCCTTTGCCGAAATGACCTAGTCCCGCCTCGATGATGTGAAAGTCAACGAGGAAAAATGAAGAGAACCCTGGCGACAATGATCGCGAACCAGATAAGAATGTCTATCGCACTCACTCTCGGTTGCCCAGGAATATGTACAATTCTTGATTTTTTCGTGCAATCGGAGACTTCTGGAGAGATTATAGGCATGAGCGTCGTCTGCATAATTTTCTCATTTTTCGTTAGTCGTTGAGAGTAGTGTTCGACAAAAGACGCTACGAAACGCTTCTGATACACTTCGAGTTTCATTTGTCAAACACTATTTGTGAGTGCGTTTTCAGTTTTGCTTTCGTTTTCCATGCTGAATCATTGTCAGAAAGCGACGTATCGAGATTGCACAGAACCGGGATTTAGTGGTCCTGGGTACGACCGAAACTCCCAACGGAAAGAACAAAATATCAAAGAAATGAAATACCGTAACATCGAGAACATCGATACTTATCAATGAAACTAACAACATTCATTCCAGCCTCAGCTAGTGTGTCTGCCAACTGCGCTAGAAATGCCGTGTGAGAGTAGCCAGCTTTGCTGTTGTACACGAGAATCTGGAGGTATTGTCAAGTATCACATTGAGCAAATCCGAACGAATTTGTGATCGAGAAAAATGTACAATACATGTATTAATGGCACTGCACTACATATCATCAGATGGTTCCCCTACACTTTCTCACTCATTTCTTTGTGATTAACTTCATCCAGAACTACTTCTACACAAGATCTCTGACGCTGGGACATCAAAACATTTGTTCGAACATTGAAAAGCTGAACGTACCTTCAGCGGGCGATCTTTTTCCGCCAGAATTGTAGAACTATAAAGTAGAAGAAGAGCTAAACTACAGATTAATCGGCTCATATTCTGATTGGAAAAACCTGAAATCTGCTCGAGTTCACGACGAAAAATTCGAAAACTTGCGCTTGTGCATTGTCCACGTTAAGTGAACTTTGTCAAATGTCGCTCTCGACTCTTTCTCTCTCTCACTCTCTCCCTCTCTCTCTCTGTGTCTTTCTTATCTCTCTCTCTCTCTGTCTTTCTTATCTCTCTTTCTCTCTCTTATCTCTCTCCGTTTTTCCCTCTACGTTATCTTTTCCCACCTCTCCATCTCTCTTCTCGCTCTCTCATTCTTCAATGTTCGCACTGACCGAATCTCCCCCAATCAACTCACAATTTCGTCAGTTGAAGTGTGCTCAATTATGTCGCGATTTGGTCTTCTTATCATATGGTCCATGCTAAGGTGGCGAAAACTGATACCGGTAATCGGTGAGCGGTTCATGGAAACTGGTCGACAAGCGTTGGGAATGAAGTGCGCACAATGAAAAAGTTCAGAATACCTTTATCGATGAATGAAATCAGTCAGACTTCTGCTTTTTTCCTACTGTTCTCAATCTCTGCACTACTCGTAACACTAAATAAATGATCAAAAATATCACTAGAAGAGCAACGAAGAGAATGTCGAGATTCCAATAGAAAAATAGTGGGAGTTCTGGTGCCTGTAATAATGAGATTTTCTGCAAAGCGAGCGATCAAATTCGTCAACAAAAACTAACAAAACAGAAAGAGTGAGAGATAAAAGCTAAAAAAAACTATCAACAAACCATGTGATCCCATGCCTTCTGATTGCCGAATCTCGCTACAAATTCGACATTTCGTATAAGTTCTTCTCGAGCGGACTTTGGCCGCACCCGCAGGGCCGCGGATAGTTCCCTAGCGGCTTCTCCGTACCTGAGAAAAGTTTTCTCATTTCATCTCTCTTTGCTCTTTTTTCAGAAAATTATTGAACTGGTCTTCATGAAAAAACACTAATTGCCTTGTATTTCGAAAAGTGAACTCACTTCGGCTCTTCCAGAACTTTTCTCAACGCTGCTTCGATTGCATCAGGGTTGACCAACTGTGATTTGTCGAGGAGCACACCTGTACATGCTTCAATATCGATGATTCCGAGCAGTTAAGAAGCCGATTTTCGAACAAATTACAATTTGAGATGAGTGGTGCTGTAACTAACCGAAGCCCAGATGAACCGCAATCGCTGCATTTCTTGGTTGATCACCGAAGAGTGGGACCATCACGACCGGTACGCCCTGAGGACATTTGATCATTTTCTCTTCCCCATTTCGAGAAGTTCTGAAAAGTTTTTTTATTTTTCAAGAAAACGGCTTCAGTAATAAATGAAAAAAGGCAAAGTTAGGTAAAGTTATCCGGAATCAAGCGCTCCTAGTTGCCGGGACCCGCCGGTAAGCCCAGCTGTTTATTCAAGGCTACAACACCCGCAATCCGACGTGGGTGCGTACCTTTTCGCATGAATGCTACCAATGTACCGACCCCGAAGGGATAGTATGGTCGGGGGCTGAGAGGAAAGATGGAGCTGGGTCAAAGCGTCGCGGTGAGCGCGTCACGGTCGGGTGTGAGAACAAGGAAAGAAAGAAGAGAACCCAGAGAAGCAAAGTCTAAGCAGTGGAAGTTTTTACAGTACCTCGCATTGTCTCTCAGCCCCCGACTATAGGCTTGGTTGGCGGAAGAAAGCTTCCACTCTCGAAAAGAAAAAACTGACTTTATCAGCGATCTCGTTTAGTGACGTCTTGCCGCCATGAGAGAGAAAAGCTGAGAGGCGCTTGTCGCCTGGAGTGAGAAGGATTGAAACAAACTTTGGAACTTTTTTCCACAAAATTGAAACACTTTTGATCTGGAATCCAGCGGAATTTCGAAAAAAAATCGTACCCAACAAATCATTCTGTGGTAGCCACGAGCGAAGAATCACGTTGTCCACGCCATCCAGAAACTGCGCATTTTCTGGTACCTCGTACTTCCAGAGAAAAGTCGTCTGCAACCTTTTGTTGAGTGTCTCTTTCAAAAAAATTTAGATGAGAAAACCCTCACATCTGGAAAACGCTTGAATGTCTCAGCCAAGCTTGCCTTTATTTCGGCGGGCATTTGTTCAGTTCGCGCAACTGAGAAGAGTTCAGTTATGACAAAGATGATTTTCAGGAGAAAAAATCTCACCAGATCCGAAAGATATCAACACAGTCTTTGTTCTAAGTTTGAAAATTGCATCGAACTCTGGATCGAGCGGCTAAAATTTGAGATTCAGCGATTGATAAATTCTCTGGGAATTCTCACCTTCGGTGCTCTCACTCCAAGTGCACCAATGTCGACCACATTTCTGAAAATATCGAAGATTGAGGAATGGAAAAATCAATCAGATGTAAAACAAACGAACTTAGAAATGCTTCTTATGCGTTTTCTCAATGATTCCGAAGACCACTAAACTCTCTCTAACGAACCTCAGTGTCGGTCTCGGAAACTCTACTAATGGATCCGAGCCAGTGAGATAGAGGGCTGCACGAGCATGGATGTGCTGTGAAAGTCCGTATTTCAAAAACCAGATTTCTGGGTTTCCCACCCACCGTGATACCCGGAAAATCAGGCCCAACTGCGTCTTGGAACACTTTATCCAGGCGAGTTACAAATCGATGGTTGAAGATGTAGTTTGAGATGGAGGAGCTGGAATTTTCTTTTCCGGATCAGAAAAAAAATCTTGAGAAAAAATCAGTGTAAACCCACGCCAAGTTCCAGAATCGCGAAATGATTGACCACGGATCGAGAACAGATGCAAAACAGCCTAGAATGTTTTGATTGAGAAAAAAACGAGATTTTATAGATAGTTGAAGATGAGTGGAGCAATGGATGAAATATTTGGCCAACCCGATTTCACTGTACTCTCAAGTACATTTTCACTTATTGAGTACTCGTGAAGTCTCATAAGTTTTTTTCTGACAATGACTCCCCTTACTGCTGATTATCCGAAGATCCATAAAATATGGGCCATAATCAAAAACTTACTGGGTACCACAGAAAGCGGCGTTCCGCTATGCCAAGACTTCCAGTCGCCCATAGCAGAAGTATCGATTGCGATTAGTGCGCGTGGGCGAGTGATATGAGAGAGGCCTGAGAGAGAAATACTCGTGATTGCATGTCCTAATACTTGCATGTCCCAATACTTTCTCTGCTCGACAAGGCCAGTTTTCAGCTTCGAAAAACGTTTTAGAACTCTTCTAACTTTGATACAAGGGCTACACACTTGATCGGGATGGTCACGTTTGAAAAAAGTATCCACGAAGTTATCCGAAAGTGAAACAGAGAGTTTCATGAAACGTGATAAACGAAAACGGGATCAGATCATTGGGAACCAAGAAAATATCAGCGAAAAATTTACCAATTCCACAAAAATCGAAGCTTTCAGCGATCAGCGCATCGAATTGCTCCTCTCGAAGAGCGTCGAGAATTTCCTGATACAGCACTGTTCATTTCACAGTGCACCGGAAGCTGGGAGTCTAACCAGGTACATTAGAAACAACAGAACGAACGGCTGACTGTGTTTGATGGTTGTTAAATGGGAAAACCGAAAAACCTGGATCAAGTGTCCAGGTGGATCAATAACCGATCACTAGTCGGGGATCTGCGGGGAACTGACCTTGTGTTGAAGAGTGTGCTCACATTGCAGATGGAAAGCTTCGCGGTGGACAGAGTACTGAAAATGTGAATTTATTATTATATTTTAGAAATTTCCAAAATTGCAATCTTCAATACATGGAAAAGCTATGAAAGAGGTTGAACTGAGATTTTATTGAGACAGTTTCCGACATGTCATAGAGTGCAGATCAAGGGGTTTGTATCTCACAAGTTGTGAGCACAACTTTGTGGAGTTCGATTTTCAGTTTGCGCAACTCACTCTGAATGGATTGAGTTCCTGCACTCCTCCGGCGTTGAAAGCCGTTTCGACTCCTCCAGGCTTCGGAGCTAGCAAATCGACCGCCTGATCAACATGATTTCTATAAATCGGTGAAGAGAACGGAAATGAAAAAAATAACCATTTATCAGAAATCTATGCCCCATCTCGATCAATAAGTTTTATCATTGTCTATGGTATCAAATCAGAACAATGAGAGATTCGCTGACCTTTGGTTGCCCTGGAATATAGATGATTTTAGATTTCTTCGTGCAATCAGAGACTTCTGGAGCAATAACGGGCATGAGGGTTGTCTGCAAAACTCATTTTTTGAACACATTCCCAGTCTTAGTATAGTCGACCGAGAGCCGTATGTCCAATTGCAGTCCACTTGAAACAGCGAAACGGCCGATTCATGTCGCATTTTCTATTGTTTGTCAGCGTGAAAATCGGTCTACGCTCTTCCTTCTTTCAAAAAGAAACTCGGTTTTCATCCCTTTCGCTCTCAATTTGAAAATCGGTCTTCCTTCCTCCTGTTCTCAATATGGAAATTGGTTTCTCATTATGGGAATCGGCCGTTTCGCTGTCTCAAGTGGACTGCAATTGGACATACGGCTCTCGGTCGACTATATCCTACAAAAATCCTCGAAAAATTCATAAACTTCATCTTTTTGTTTTTTATCTTTTCTATATTGATGTTTCATGAAGGCTACGAAATACTCAAAATAGGCTAAGGAACTGAATTACCGTAACCCAGGACACAAGTGAAACTCAAAACATTCATCCCAGCATCAGCTAATGCATCTGCTAGCTGTGCATGAAATGCTGTATGAGAATAGCCAGCTTTGGTGTTGTAGACTAGAATCTGAGAAAGACAGGGAGTACTTTTCAATAAGGTTCCTAGTTCATGTACTCTTTCAAGTGCTCAATCAAGTACTTGAAGAAACTTGACTGATTCCTTGTTCATTTTGAAAGTTTCAGACTTCAAACGAGGCTGTCATCTTCAAGAACTTGAAAAAGTACTCGATACATTACTTGAATTTGAAACCCTACTTCTCAATTATCCAATTTGCCGCCTTTTCCGATCATGGACTCATCGAATGACTTCAAAAATGATTTTTCCGTAAGGAACTTTTGCTATTCTGTCCATAAACTTTGCACTTCGAGAACGAGCAATTTTGTTATTGCGTAAAGCCACGAAAATTTAACGAAAACCTAGACAAACCTTGAGTGGACGCTCTGTCGCACATGTGAAACTGGCATAAGAGAGCCTCCGTGGAAGAACTGAGAGGGCTATTTCATCCAAAATTCGAAATTTTTTTAAAAATAGGTGTGATAGCATTTCGGATACCCTATCTCCCGGTGAGCAATAATCGTGAGTTGTGAAAGGTTTTGGCTTACTGTAACCGAGAAATCGATATTCGAAAACTCGAACTTTGAGTGCTCCTAGATTGACTCAATGTGGACATTTTCAAAATTTTCAAAGCGAGTAATCATTCATTTCACGAGACGAACAATTTTGTAATTGGTTTCTTTTTCATAAAAAAACTGCTTAAGGGAGAAACTGAAAAGTCGTTTCAGTTTTCTTTAGTTTTGAACCCCGTGCAGGTCGAGTGAACAACTTTTTATTTCTGATTATGATTGCCCCGGAAATTCTCTATCGAATAGTGTGGTTTCAAAAAAAATCGATTGCTACCCAAACAACGAAAAAAACGCATTCTTTGTCGAAAATCCGCGATTTAGCAATATCAACTCCGAGGCAACAGGTCGGTATTTTTTGTCTTTTGCTAGTTTCTACTCTCGACATCTGTAGAAAAATGGATAAATCAATACATTTCACATCACACTCCAGCTTGCAAAATCTTTTCGCAGTTTTGAGAGATTTTGGCTTACTGTAGCGAAATAATCGATGATGGAAAACTCGAGATTTGAGCCTTCATAGATTGCTTTAAACTCGGAATTTTTGAATTTTCTTAAAAGCTACACACGTTACTTCACATGTTGAACAACTTTGTAATTGAAAACTTTTTGCCAAGAAAACTGCATTATCGAGAAACTGGAAAGTAATTTCAGTTTTTTCCAGTTTTGAAGCCCAAAAGGGAATATTAAACACAAGAGTAGGCTGCGCCGCCTCGGGGCGTCGCAAGTTCATGACTTTTCAGTTAGTACAAAATTTTAACACTTATTTCTTTCTGGAATATTCTTGAGACAACACGTACTTGCAAAGTACAGGTTGTTACATTCTAGAGCATCGAAATTAAGTACAAATACTGGCTTTCTTTCTCTTTTCCAATTTCCGAGTCCACTTTAGTCACTATTCCGCTGCCTGGCGCTTGGCGCCGGGAGAGTCTAGCGCCAAACTGAAACCGCAGAGGGATGCGCATACCCCGAGGGCACCTATTGGCGCTTATCTTTGATCAGTGGAGTTCCTCGATGAAGCCCCACTCATAGTGGGGTCGGCGTTACACACACACAACTCCTATATATATAGTATAGATTTTTGCAAGTCAATTTATGATTATTTCAGGAATTCTTCATCGAGTTATGTGTTTTCGACAGAAAAGATCCGTATCAGATGAGCGGAACATCGTGTTTTCTCTGTGAAACAAAAAAACAACGGCTTCAATACTAACTGAAGGTGCTAGAGGAGCTGGGGATCGGTTTTTCATTAGCTGGATAACATTCGAGTTGCCGAAAAAACCTATCAATCGATGGGGAATTTCCTGGACAATCTTAATCTGCAGTAATGAATTTCTAACTTCACCTGTACAACGTCAAAAACTGGGAAAACTGAGATAACTTTTCAGTTTCTCTCTTAAGCGGTTTTTGTGGAGAGATAAAACCAATTACAAAGTTTTTCGTCTCGTGAAAAGATAGATCGTACTTTTTGAAAAACTCGAAAATGTTGAGTTTGAAGCGATCTATGCACTCTCAAAGTTCAAATTTTTCATTATCGATTACTCGGCTACAGTATGCCAAAATTGTTCAAAACTTGAACACGTTGTTCCTGACTGGAGTGCAACTCAAATACCAAATGCTTCAATGTAAAAAAAAACGCGAGAATAGAGGACTGGGGAAACGTAGACTACCCACCTGGTAGCCGGAGCTTTGGTAGCGCTGAACCAAAACTGTTTGGCGAAGAATACCTTTCTTCGTCTGTTTGGTATGTATCGATTTCTCTTTTGCAGTAACCAATCGAAATAGATTTTCCGTGGTGATCGTTTTTCGAAAAAAAATGTTTTGAATCCACCTTTTTGGGGTTCGAAACTGAAAAAACTGGAATTACCTTTCAGTTTCTCACTTATTCAGTTTTTCGGTGAAAACAAATCAGTTACAGAACTGTTCAGCTCGTGAAGTAGAGCATAGCCCATTTCACTTTTTGGTTTTTTCATTATCGATTTCTTCACTAACGTATGCCAAAACCCTTCAAAACTTCGGAAAGGTGTTCCAGAGTGATGTGCAACCTCATATGGATCTTTCCACCTATTCTAAACAAATGTTAGAAACAGAAACCGGCGCAAGATGAAACTTCTCACCGAGCGTCTAGGATCTAAACCACGGGTTTTTGACGAAAAATACACTTTTTCGTTGTTTGGGTAGCAATCGATTTTTTTTGAACCACACTATTCGATAGAGAATTTCCGGGGCAATCATAATCAGAAATAAAAAGTTGTTCACATCGACCTGCACGGTGTTCAAAACTGGAAAAAAACTGAAACGACTTTTCAGTTTCTCCCTTAAGCAGTTTTTTTATGAGAAAGAAACCAATTACAAAATTGTTCGTCTCGTGAAATGAATGATTACTCGTTTTGAAAATTTTGAAAATGTTCACAATGAGGCAATCTATGAGCACTCAAAGTTCGAGTTTTCCAATATCGATTTCTCGACTACAGTAAGCCAAAACCTTTCACAACTCACGATTATTGCTCACCGAGAGAGAGGGTTTTCGAAAATGTATCCCTCAAGTTCGTGGAAAATTTTTGAATTTTGGATGAAATGACCCCCTACCTTTTACCCTCCCCTTCTACAGAGGCTCTCATAAAACAGAAAGAGAACTAAAGTGATTTTGGATCGACTCGTGAGTTGCATCATGAAATACAGTGCTTGGAAACTGACTTTCACGTGCTTTTCTCAACTTGCAAGCTATCTTTGAACTCTCTGCTCCTCTTGTGTCTCGGTGCGTAAAATCTTGCTTTCTCCTTATCTCTCTATCGAGCGATGTTTTCTCTATCATAACTGTGCTCTCCACAAGCTTCTGTCTCTTCTTCGTCGCTTAACTTTCTCTATACAGTGCTCATTGAGCTCATATCCACAGTTGAGATGTGAACGAATGTTTGTTCTGTCTCCGAAATGATAAATCTTTCCGGATTGCAAGTGACTCTTTTGGTCATTGAGTCAGTAATACAGACGCAACAAGGTTCAAAGCTCGGAATGCCTAACATCGTTATCAGTCATTGGTCAACAAACTTTCAGCCATCCAGGAAATTTGAAAGTGGCACGCCATTTGAGACCAGAATCTTCAAATCAGAGATGGGGGATAGAGAGCATGAAGATTGGGTGGGGAGAACCAGATGAATTAGAGAGGGAGCAGAGGGAAGAGAGAGAGAGAAAAAAAGGTAGAGGGAGGAGAGGAAGGGAGAGAGAGAGAGAGAGAGAGAGAGAGAGAGAGAGAGAGAGAGAGAGAGAGAGAGAGAGAGAGAGGGAGAGATCTTTAGCAGGACCGAAGCATGTATGCTTTCTCGACTCGGACCGCAGAGTGTAAGACTCAGGCGTGAGGGTGGAGATGAGAGAGTTTGGATAGAATAACTGATTCGGAAGAGAGGGATAGAAAGAAAGAGAGAGATTGAGGGAGAGAGGAGAAAGAGAGAGATTGGGGGGAAAAGGAGAGAGAGAGAGAGAGAGAGAGAGAGAGAGAGGGCAACAAGGAGATTCATGCCCTAGAAACTCTCCTCCATCTTCTCTCCCGTCCAGCAAAAACGACCTTGGCTGATTCACGATTCAATTAGTTAGCTCAGGAGTTGAACAGCTGGTTCTTCTTGTGTTCCACTTTATTGAAAAAATTGAAACACCTGTGAACAGTTGTACTTTCGCTGAGGTGTTGTCCAACCAACACAAGATTTGTAGATCTTTGTTTCGACATTGCCTTGTTTCTATCAAGTTCTTTGCTCTAGGCCGGAAACTCGGTCATTTTAAACTCGGTCATGTTGAAATTTTCGACACACCTATCGTCCCAAGAAATACTTCTTTCGACATAGTGCGAACACTTGAAAGTTCAGACAAATGTTTTCGTGCTGGCCTCATAGACTGGCAGACAAAGAGAAATCCTGGCCAACTACTACTTCCAGAGTTCATTTTCTCACATTCCTCATCCTCTTATTACGCACAAATCTATTCTATTTACGTGCGAGTCTCTGTTCAGTTTATGAGAGCTTGGGGGAGGTCTTTAGTGTTAGTTCAAAAACTCACTCCTACCCAATGGTATCTAGTTCAAACTCAAAACGCTCACCTCTTTTTCTTCCTATCGCTCTGGATATGAAATGAGTCCTCACAATTGGACCAAAGGTGTCTCTGCTTCTAGAGCAATCAGTTCCGCGTTATCACTCTCTTCCTCCTTTCACATAGTCCACAGCCTCTGTTTCATTTCCCGTGTGAAATAATTCCGTTCGCCGTTCACTACAAAGTCTGTTCTATCTCCTCTCTATGTCGTTCATTTATTGTGTTCTTGCTTCAACTACACCTTGAAATTTTTAAGACTAGACAAAGCATTTGTCTGAGAATGCTCTGAACTTTGAATAATTTGAACTGAGTCCACGCAAACACGTCTGAATGACATTTGTTCTTTCTTTTCGAGGTTATGTTATCGGATCAAATGGACGCAGGTTTTGTTCTTAACTACTTGACCAAGTGGCTCTATGTTACCGGTGCCGGATTTTTCGGTATAGTCTGCCGAGAACAGTATGTCCAAGTGCAGTTCACTTGAAACAAAAAATGGCCATCGCACATCCAAGTGGACTGCGAGATCTATGTACTTCGGCTGGGTCAATATCTGGATTTAGGTGAACTTTATCCTGCCGACCGGTTTGACGCAGTTTCAGCTCAACGAGAAGCTCAAATTATGAGAGTCGTAGCCTAAGGGCAGATGATGCCCCCCGTCACCTCCAACTCATGTCAAAAAAGTATTGCGTGAGTCTCTCATTACTCACCCATCACTTTTTCCGTCTTTTCGTTGCTGCCTCTCTCTCGCTCTCTCTCTCTCTCCCCTCTCTCTCCCCCTCTCTCTCCCCCCTCTCTCTCACTTTCTCTCTCTCTCTCTCTCTCTCTCTCTCTCTCTCTCTCTCTCTCTCCCTCCTCTCCCTCTCATTCCTCATTCTCACTCCTCCACATCTGTTCTTGAGTCTTCAAGGCGAACACTCTCACATTTCACGAAGCTTTGCACAACACTTGTTTTTAAAGTTGAGGAGCGAAAATGACTGAAATCTCTGCAAAAGATAGTAAACGACTCTCACTTCGCATGTTCCCATCATGTCTCCTCATTTCTTATTCTCTCTCCGGCGCATAAATCTTGAGGGGCTCTAAACTTTCCTCCTTCACGCTCCAGGCTGTCAAGTTGTTTGACAAATGTTCGAGAACACCTGATAGATGGGAGGAAGAGAAAAGAGATAAAAAATGGTCCATGAAAGGTGAACCAGCTGCTCTCCCAATCATGCGTTTTCTGTTGGAATTCACGCGCTCACAACGGAGAAATAGAGCTTGAGTCAGCTTCATGAAACCTGTAACTTTTGTGTTTCCAAAGTTGTATAAAATTTCGGAATTGCAGAGGGACGAAAGTGCAGATCATATCTACTCCTTTTAAAAAAAATTGAATAGAGAAAATTAAGTCTCTTTGTCTGAAAATGGGAGGTGTTCTTCGGTCTCGATAAGTCCACTCATGAAAAACCTTTCTATCTATTGTCTGAACGTGAGAAATTTGCTTTCTTCTGGCTCTGATAACTATTCTCAGCTTGTTCCTTGTCGTTCGCGTGCGAATGTGGAATTTTATGACTATATCGTGAGTTCTCATTTCTCTTTTTGTCAGGGTTTATACCGCTTACTGATATGACTGGGTCTCATTTTCTTGGACAAATTTCAAACCCCAGGAGCTCCGATACGTCACAGTGACAATGTCACGCTCATCTACGACAGTTTCATCGTATTCAACGGGTGTCCAGATCGATCGGAGGCCACTTGTCTTTGATCATGCAAAGGTAATATTTGTTTCCAATTTTTCAAGCACTTACTGGACTAGGAACATTTGAGAAAAATAGGGAAAGAGCAATTTTTTACTAATTTAATATTGAGAAATCGTTGTAAACAATATAAACATGATTCAGAGCACACCGCCGCTCTCTGAGACTCCACAGCGTCCACACAAATTCATTCGCAGCCAGACTGCCGGCTCACTTCTCCACTCTCGCAGCGAAATTACGGAGGAGGAACATTTGGTAAAATCATTTTTTTCATCCTCAATTTTTTTGTTTCTTTTTGGAATACTAGTGACTGTTCCGTGTCACCATCTTCACATGAATCGTCGTGAAAACGAAAACGGGAGTAGCTTAGATTTGAATAACGTTGTGGGAATAACGTGAAAGTTCCGAATTCTGCACTCTCGCAGCGAAATTACGGAAGAGGAACATTTTTGGTGAATCTGTTTTTTTCATCCTTCATTTTTTGTATTTTTTGTGATGGCTGTTTCGTGTGACCACCATAACACCGAAATTTTGCTCTCGAGTAGGGTTCTAATTCAAGTACTTTTTCAAGTACTCATTCAAGTACTTGAACTGAATTGAAGCATTCCTCGTTCAATTCAAGTGTTTCAGACTTGAAACAAGGCTTCCATCTTCAAGTACTTGAAAGAGTACTTGAAAGAGTACTTGAATTAGAAACCCTACTCTCGAGACGCTCAATTTTTTTGCCTTTTTTGGCAAAAAATCTGTCTGTTTTTGTGTCACACTCTCTTGTGAAACGACATGAGAATAGCATGGACAGTGGTAAAGGCAAAGCTATTGTGTTAGTGAACCAGAAAAAGAAGTAGTTCCTGGCTGGGAAATCTCTCTAACCCTGTGAACTTCACTTGTTTACAGACGCAGCGCGTGAGTGGCCGTGCGCTGCGTGCGGTCTGCTGCTAGGCTGCGCTCATCTCTGTCTCGGGCTCGTTCTCTTGCTCTTCGACGTACTCACTAATGCGGTATCGCAGGTTAGATCGATACTTTGATATTCACCATCAATCATTCGTTGCTTTACTACTGAAAAATCTCGAATGCAATAAAAACAAGCTCTCTCGTTCTAATTTGTTCTCATTTTTTCATTCCAGAGAGTCATCCATGAAACATGTTTACAGCGATTGTTCGACAGAGGAATGTGCAAAAATCGCTGGAGGAGGCGGGGATCGAACCCGCGACCTTCCGAACCATGGACGGGAGCTCTACCACTGAGCTACACCCCCGGGTGATGGACATTGGAAACACGCCACTCATGGGCTATCAACAAGCTGCGCCTTCACACACACGACTCTCGAGTCAGAAATACACAATACACGAATACACATGCCTACGGCCTGGGATCTTTGGGCGAGGCAATGAACATTCAACATTCCTCCCCTCCTCCAGCCGAGGTCCTCCGAGGTATACATAACCTCCCTGAATTGTCCATCCACCCCAAGCGAGATTTCACACTCTTGTCAGTTCGCATGATACAGGAACAGATCGAAGTCTGCTGTCTCCAAGAGACGTTGCCGCACGAAACGGACGAACCCTGTATCCTGCCGTGGTCGCCATGTTCGACAGAGGAATGTGCAAAAATCGCTGGAGGAGGCGGGGATCGAACCCGCGACCTTCCGAACCATGGACGGAGCTCTACCACTGAGCTACACCCCCGGGTGATGGACATTGGAAACACGCCACTCATGGGCTATCAACAAGGCTGCGCTTCACACACACGACTCCTCGAGTCAGAAATACACAATACACGAATACACATGCCTACGGCCTGGGATCTTTGGGAGAGGCAATGAACATTCAACATTCCTCCCCCTCCTCCAGCCGAGGGTCCTCCGAGGTATACATAACCTCCTGAATTGTCCATCCACCCAAGCGAGATTTCACACTCTTGTCAGTTCGCATGATACAGGAACAGATCGAAGTCTGCTGTCTCCAAGAGACGTTGCCGCACGAAACGGACGAACCCTGTATCCTGCCGTGGTCGCCATGTTCGACAGAGGAATGTGCAAAAATCGCTGGAGGAGGCGGGGATCGAACCCGCGACCTTCCGAACCATGGACGGGAGCTCTACCACTGAGCTACACCCCCGGGTGATGGACATTGGAAACACGCCACTCATGGGCTATCAACAAGGCTGCGCCTTCACACACACGACTCTCGAGTCAGAAATACACAATACACGAATACACATGCCTACGGCCTGGGATCTTTGGGCGAGGCAATGAACATTCAACACGATTGCGCCAGTATTTTGTTTCAGAATGCTTTCGCAATCACAGCATCAACTACATATATAGTTTGCGCTATTCTCTGCTTTATCGCTGTCAGGTAAGTCTGATCATTTGAAATATTAAAAATCTATGAGAAAACACTGGAGGAGATACGAAATTGCGGCTTTAGATAATTGGTGTTATGGCGAAAATTCAGAATCGTTCAGTGACAACTCGAGAATCAATTTATTTTCCAGAAAGCTTGATCGCTGCGCTCAAGTTTTGTTGCTTTGCTTTGCGAGTGAGTTTTTTTTACAAAGCTACTGATTTTTATGGGAGCTGTGACTCTTTCCGAGTCCGCGGAATGGTAAATTTTTGCAATGAGGATACTGTCGCATCTCTCCATTCATCGTTTTTCTGAACTAAAAAGAACCAGGAGAATAATATTTTCGCAGTCTTTGCCTGCCTCTCCTCTATCATGGTCTTTCTCGAGTCTGCGATTCGCCTCAATGCAGTCTGCGATAAATTTGGCTTTCTCGACAGTGGCGTTCCTGATATCGGGGTGAGCTTGTTATCAGACATTTTCTCTTCGTTCCGGGACATTGGACGCGCGATGAAAGCGGGAGTGAGCTCTCGAGAGCAAGAAGAGTGTGCGAAAGAAATAGAACAGCTGCTGGGAAATGAGCTCACTTCCCCCTACTTTCATCGCGCGGATGATCATAAGAGTGAGAATGCGTAACGATTTCAAGTTTTTTGGGGGGGTCGGGACATGGGAAAAATTGATTTTGAAGTTTTAAAGGGAAAAAGTTGCGCGCTTTGCCAGCGATTAGAATGAGCTATCTCTCGCGTGTAACAAATTCGTAATTGGTGAGGTAGAGCTACCTGAAGGTTTTCGACCGAGCACTGATAACTGCTGAACCACTGGGGTTGAAAAGCTGGAAATTTACACACATATCAAAAAAGTTACGCTCTACAACTTTGTAATTGATGAAAACTCTCTGAAAAATTATCTTCACCTTTCTATCAGCAGCTGAAATTTTCATTCGAATCTAATCATACCTGATCTTTCTCAGGGAACCGGAATTTTCAGCTCAAATTGTAGAGCAGGTTTTTCTGCGTATAGAAACTGTTAATCCGTGCCCGATATCGATGCGCTAAGCTACGCAAATTCACTCGGAACGGCGTGAACTTGCATGAAACAGCATGTTTCAAGCGAAACTCTCAATACGTAACTGTTCGTGGGTAAGTTATATGTGCTCTTTAGCAAGTAGTACAAAAACTGCTCAAGAAAGAGTACATAGAACAGATTCAGAGGCGGTTTTCGCTTGGTCTGAAAAGTTGAAATCGGTTGTGGGCACGAATTTTTTCATCAGTTTCTGTACTACTTGCTAAAGAGTACATAAAACTTACCCACGAACAGTTACGGATTGAGAGTTTCGCTTGAAACATGCTGTTTTCATGCAAGTTCACGTCGTTCCGAGCGAATTTGCGTAGCTTAGCGCATCGATATCGGGCACGAAATAACCTGTTCTGTATGCAGAAAAATTTGCTCTACATTTTGAGCTGAAAATTCCGGTTCCCTGAGAAAGATCAGGTGTGATTAGATTCGATTGAAAATTTCAGCTGCTGATAAAAAGGTGAAGATAATTTTTCAGAGAGTTTTCATCAATTACAAAGTTGTAGAGCGTCGCTTTTTTGATATGGGTGTAAATTTTCAGCTTTTCAATCCCAGTGATTCAGCAGTTATCAGAGCTCGGTCGAAAACCTTCAGGTAGCTCTACCTCACTAATTACGGGTTTGCTACACGCGAGAGATAGCTCATTCGAATCGCTGGAAAAGCGCGCAACTTTTTCCCATTCACACTTCAAAATCAATTTTTCCCATGTCCCGACCATTTGAAATCCTTACACATTCTCACTCATAAGATGATTGTTTTCCTTTCTGTTAGGAGTGATGAACTAGCAGAGCTGTAACACGAAATCTACAGGAAAGCTTGCTGGAGTCTTCACTTGAAGCTGCGGCTGTTGCGGAGAGCTCGATTACCGATATGCAGGTGATAACGATTGATTTTCGAGCAGAAAAACTAGGAAAAGCTCATGCTTGATCCGACAAAATCGTGATGACAATCGATGAAATTTGGAAAGATGAATTCGTACTACGGAGCCCCTCAGATCACGGTTTTGAAAAATTAAAATTTTTCAGCGTCGACTAATCTACTCAAATGGAGGAGGCTCTCTATGCGAAGCTGGAACACATGGCGTTCTCTCTGGACTCATGCTTATTGCTCTCAGCGAGTGTTAGTTTTTCTGCTCCTCTTCCGAACTTGTCCACAACCCTTTTCTAGTGTACACGAATGGGTTGGGAGAAATTAGCCTTTTTCAAATTACAAAAATAGTTTGCAAATTTTTCCCAGGGCTGCTGAATGTTACCATGAAGGAAAAAATGGAACCCAGAGAAAACAGAAAATCGAGAAAAATTGGAAATTGACATAAAAAAAGCAAAATTTGCTTTGTTTCCAGTAGTCGTCTGCATCGCAACATTGATTGTCTGCTTTCGATCGCTGCATTCAGCGTTTGGAGTGGTAAGTTGATCAATTTTTTTATGGATCGATATCGTAACCGACGATTGTATTCGTCAATTTTCTAGGAGCGTTTCTGCATTCGGAGTCTATAATATATTTTGAAAAACCAATAAAGGTTAACAAAGTTATGAATTGACAGGATATGCGAGGCGGCGCACTACCGTATGCTACTCTTATTGTTGGCAATCTGAAGGTCAGATTTTTTCTTTTGCGTTGAAATTATTTCTGTGACTTTCAACGATTTCTTTGTTTTTTCCATTTCCATTTTCGATGATTTTCAAGATAAGAGAGAAAGA
Source organism: Hololepta plana (assembly GCA_963695495.1). Lineage (NCBI taxonomy): Eukaryota > Metazoa > Arthropoda > Insecta > Coleoptera > Histeridae > Hololepta > Hololepta plana. Next base: position 26,290 of record CAVOJK010000639.1, read on the forward strand.
TGGTGAAACATAAAAGAAAGTTTTTTGCAGTCCCTCGAGCGCACTCCACGACAAATGCGCCGAACAATGAGTGGACATGTTTTGCGTGTCGTTTGATTATCGGACTCTGTTCTGTTACTTTTTATTTTCTTCGTTATCGATTGAAATTGCGGCTAGTCTCACGGGTTATTAGTTCGAAAATGGAATTCTGCTGCTTTTATTGGATAAATGGATACTTTATCGATAAAACTGAAGCTAAACTTCATCAAATAATAAGGAAACACAAACAAATACTTGTCATTTTTGAACTCGAGATCAAGGGAATCACATGTTTGGAATTGGGTCAATATGGTGAAGATTATTTTCTGTCAAATTTTTACAAAGATTTCTCTACATTTTTTTCCGAGAATATCATCCACAGCGAGCATTTTCCATGAGCCAAATTAGCATTGATGTGATGCTCACTACGGATAACTAGAGATGTTTTATTCGATTTATTAAAGATATTGAGACCCGAGTCGTAGTAAATTCGTGGTGCGCACAAACCATTGGTTTGCTAATTCACACAACGTGCACACAATCCACGCCACAAGTCCTCCACGTGGCCCTCTCCCTCCTCGTTCTCTTTTCAGTTTTTTGCATCGAGCCCAGTGGCAATCGGTATCAACTATCACCAAATTGTATGAAAATTTCAGGGTAGATAGAGTTGGGTGTGATCTACACTATAGGATATGTGAAATTACTCTCATGTCGAAAAACGGTTCGGGTTGCACAATCTTTAAAGGGAATGTCGAAACTGAGTCTCGTATTTTTTCAAGCCTGACACAGCTCTTCCTCAACTTCTCGCTTCGTTCGTGCGTTCTTCACAGTCTTAGAAGACTTCTTCCCTAAGCTCTGTTGTTGCCAGTCCTCCATCACATCCTGGAAAGTTATTTTTAGGCACATGTTTAGCAACCGCAAAGCAAAAATCTACGTGAGGCTCTTGTGATATTCTTCTTGGTGGACACGGTTCTTGTGATATTCTTCTTGACGGACACGGCTTTTGAACGATTACACCAAAGTGAACCGTGGGTCACGTATTTGTCCCGTTTCTCAACCGCGTCAATCTAGCTTTAGTACGGTAATCCTTGACAACCGAAGTGCGTATGGTACATCTTTCTATAAAATTTCCCGAGCTTCACTGAGAATGCTTTCAACATGAAAATTTCAGCGGAAACGCTGTTTTCTCTAGATTTTTGATGCTCTTTTTGGAATTCTGCACTCTCGGTTTAGTAGAAAACATAGTTTCCGTTTCGAAATTCGACTTATTTCAATTATGCTTTGCGGTTGCTACACATGTTCACCATTTTCTCACAATCAGATACTGTTTTATGGAAAAATTTCTCGAATTTTTGAAAATGAGAAATGCTGAACTGGAAGCTGGAAACAACGGAACAAAATAGGGTATGAAACAAGACTAACAGTTGAGAATTCGATCCACATGATATTGAAACTAGTGATCGATAACGGAAAAAACCAACTTTTGCGATAGGATAATAGATATCGTCAGCTGCTCGCAAGCCCCAGTGGAAGTCAAAATGATTGTAGTTGCTCAAGTTGTGGATACTCTGAAAAGTAAAAAGTACGGGTCGTGAGAGAGAGGAGCGGATACACGAATTTCTGGTATATTTTAGTTTTCTTCTGTTTTTCATTTCATTCGAAATTAACAATCATTCATCTTCACGGATGATTGGGCATAACAACAACTTTTGTTTTCGCCATCAACTCACCTTGACCACATCTTTTCTCAGTTGAGGCACAAGACCTTTCATCATTGCTTCCTCACCGACTAGGTAATCCGAGGGTGAGTACCTGAAATTGGGGAGCTGGAATTCAATTCATCAGAATTTTGATTTGCTCGCAAAGAACCTCAGAAAGCTAGGAAAGAACCTCAGGAAGCATGCGGAAAATGATTGATGGTCTCGAAAACTCGCGCCAAAACTCACCACAAATGCATCGGTACTGTAATCTTCGTAAAATTGTATGCTGGTGGGGCGAGCTGCAATTCAATCATTTTTAGTCTCGAAGATGAACCTCCGAAAATTTTTTATACTATCCGAAACTTCAGTTGCTTCTGTGTCTCTCTATTCCTTCCATTCTCTCGCCTTACAGTATTCTTCCCTCTCACCTTTCCATATCGCTTCATATTCTCAGCCGGGCCATAATCGAAACGTGCAGTTCTTTCAGAGACGATCAGCTGGATGAAATGTCGGATATTTTTGGTTGATGTGCCGTCAGGATAGTTCGCGTAGTAGATAGGGAGACGACTCTGGAACACGAATATTTTCAACAAAAAAATTGCATAGTTAGCAATCTACAGTTTTTCAAAGACCCTGTTCAACTATATCAACCCGAGAAATTATTGGGTTTGAATGTTCGATTAGATTTTTAAAATTATTTTGTTTCTACAGAGTCAAATTGGACCTGTTCTTGATTGTGAGAAAAATGAAGAACAACATGGCTCTTTCGTGTGTCAGTGAGACTATTACGGGAATGTGTTGAATTCAAAATCACTACGAACGCTTTGTAGAGTTGAAAAGATTCACAATAGATCAAAGTTGGAAGAGCTTGAACAATCGTCAAGTGTTAGGGGGATCGTGTAAAACGTGACAGAAAGAGTTTTTCGTTGATGAAATGCGGCGGGAGGTTACCTAACCGGTGGGCCCGGCAGATAGAATCCCTAAATTCTGTTGTTCTTCACTACTTTCACTCACTAGATCGGTCTGCGTACTGGGCGGCCCGCCACTGCGATAGAAAGCGCGCTCACAAAGTGGGCCGATCAGGTGATCTGCCTAAATGTACAGTCAATCGAAAGCCGCGTGTCCAATTGCAGTCCACTTGAGACAAGACAACGGCAGACTTTTACATTGAAAGCAAGAGGGGATGAGACAAGAAATAATATTTATCATTTTTTCGCCTCTCGTCCAATCTCTCGTTCTCGAAAACGAAAATGATGGATTTCGATTCCACTCCATTGCGAGTTCATCATGAACTAGACAATAGTCATCGGTGGACTTACCTGACACACAAATCGCACGACATCGTTCAGCCCAGAGCGTCCCAGTAGAGATCGCGGCCCGAGAACCTCATCACGGAGCTGGAAAACGAGTGTACTAAACAGCTTACAATTAGAAGACCAAAAAACTGAAGGATTCTGAACAAGCTCTTCCAAATTTTTTTTCTACTGATTTTTCCAATTTTTCGTACAACACTCGTAATAATCATTTTCATCAGTAGTTATGTTTGCTAACCTCGACAACATGCCTGCCAGTGATCAGATCCTTCATCGGTCCTCGAACGCCTACAAGCGATCCAGCTGGCGCCAGCCCGTAGATCATGCGGACCTGATTAGTTTTGATCAATATCTCAGAAAATAAGATCAGGTGATATGGATAAACTTGTAAACTTTTAGTCAGGAGCACCAAAACTGCAGGAAAAAAGTTGTTGAAAATGACCTAATTTTTTCATAGAATAAGAAGTTACTCATTAGCTACTGTCACTTCAGATACTGTAGCAACTCGTCAGAATGGGAAGTTACAGTTCTCAATTATTGGACAACATAAATCCCTCATGTCCAGAGAATAAACTGGATGAGCTGCAGGGTTTATTTTGTCAAAAAATCGACCACTGTCAGAATTGCTCTTCAATGCGAATTCTCCGAAATTGTCATTTCTTAATTTTAACGTACCTTGTCATTGTACTCTTTCTTCGTAGCGAGTAGAGAGAGCATTACGAGGCCTGACTAGGTTGAAGTTTTCGGAGAAATTTTCCACATTTCGCATATTTGGCAATCTCCGCTCCTGGCAGAAAGTAATCGAATGTTCACCTGTGAATTTCCAACATAGTACAGCTGCTTCTGGCCCGTAGTTGCCAGGACGTAGTCTATCAGAGCAGGAAGCTCGTCATCGGCCAGATCTTCCCAGCTGGAATACATTTCTCGGAGACTGGATAGAGAGGAAAACGGCTAGAAACAAGCGCTTTTCGCTGGTCAGACCCGTGAGTTCCTTTCCATGAAATGAGAAACATTCCCCTTTTCCAGTCCCAGTACTGTTCACAGAGAAAAGTCAGCGAGATTCGAGAAAAACTCACGAAAAGTCCCAAAACTTCGTATCATCAACGCTCAGAGCCGCGTGGCGCCGCCCATATACCGTACCCCGCGAGTTGCCAAGCCAGACGTCAGCGCCAGAATCCGCCAGGATGAAGCCTGAGGCGTATTGTTGGGAGAAACCGGGAAATTGGGAGAAAATACCCGATTTCCATACCGAAAAGTCTATAGTGATGTTCACAATTGATTGAAATCGTAAAAGGCAGAATGAAAACTGTGTGGAAAATGTTCGGAAAATCCGAGAATTTCGAGAAGTTCCGATGTTTCACAATTAAAATGTGGCAGTTTCGTGTTTCGATGTTGCTTCATCGTGATTTAAATCACAAGTTTAATCACTTATAGAGCCCATTCCATCCAAACACTTAATAACTTTGGTTGCTACCATCCTGATTAGAGTTCTGGTCAAAGATCCCATACTTTCAAAATCGGTAGGGAAGGTGCCTACTTCTAAGGTTATAACTCCGACATTAATTTTCATCTCTTCCGTATGTTTCTCATTTTTTGAGTCCTGGGCAGCTTTTCTAACTGACCTAACGATTCCTTGGCATCATTTGATACAAAACACGCGCTATCCATCAACAATCCGGGCTGCACAAGAACTGCTGGGCGAGATGCATAGTCATTCGCTGGAAAAGTGAGTCTTTTTCATTTTTCATTTTTTCATTTTTTTGTTAACAAGAATAGGCTGCGCCGCGTCGAGGCGTCGCAAGAATTCTTTTTGAATCTTTTTGATACAGTTGTACTTTGCATTTCCTTCTAGAATATTCGAGAAACATCTTGTACTATCGAAGTACACGATGGAACATTCTAGAGTACTGAATTTAGGTACAAATATCGGCTTCTCCCCTCTTTCTCAATTTCCGAGTCCGCTCAAGTCAAAATTCCGCCGCCCAGAGCCTGGCGCCGGGAGATGCTAGCGACAAACTAAATCCGCAGCGGTATGCGCATACCCTAGG